>PNEQ01056290.1:0-59152 GCA_003012365.1 Medauroidea extradentata
CCTTGTGGTTGCTCTTATGTAACAACTGATGTCTCCTTGGATCTCAATGCTCCCATTATCCCATCAGCAGGCCTATCATTGCCAGTGTGACCAGAATATTTTGACATCTACTCTTACTCTTGAAATATTAAACTTGAATAAATAAAATTAAAACAAAATAATACTTCAGCTTTAGGCCTTTCGGCTGACCGCGTCACAATCTGTGAGCCAGCTGTGTATGTGGACTATAGCAGCCTGGGACAAAATATCTCCAGAGTCAATAGGGCATGGTTTCAAAAACTGCTGCCTTTCCAACTCCATGGATGGTTTGGAAGATGACGTTTTGTGGGAAGATAGTGGTAGGAAATCTGATAGCAATGACAGTGATGTAAGCCATGAAACTGACAGTGAATAAAAAAGTCATAATATAACAAAGTCAATTTCTCAATCATGTGTAATGTATTGTATTGTGTTCACAGTGTAATTTTTACATTTTAATGATATAACCTATGTAAGTATGGACTCTCATATATTTTGGTAAGTAATAGTAACACCTTTACTCAATTCAATAAATACTAGTTAAAGTGTTGCTGCGATATTAATATGCTGCTGACAAATGATTATTAGCCAATTAAAATTTTTTCCTGAATTGAGTGTGCTGTAGAGTGGGTCGGCCTATTTTTTGACCAATATCGTAAATTATAAGAAGAATCGCTACCAGCTGTCACTTCTTTGGGGTGATCGTATATATTTTCCCTATAAATATAAACCAATGTTGTTCCCAAATGATCTTCCACCAACTTCACTTTTTAGATTTTTGTATTGTATATACTGTACTGGAATTTTTTTAGGGAATGTAAGAGGGACAATCACTCCTGCTCCTCCCTCTTGGATCAGTCTCTGGTTTGTGTGTAGTGTTATGTGAGGTGTGTGTAGTGTGGTATGTGCAGTGTGGTGTGGTATCTGTGAAAATATATCTTTTTTTTGGTGTATGTGAAAATTTATTTCCTTTAGGTAGTTTTTCTGAATCATAACTATACCTACATTTGTTGTCCCTTTAGAAAATGTGATTGTATTTTAATGTAATTTTTACAGAAGTTTTCAAAACACACAAAAATTGTGAAACTCTTGAACTAAGATTGTTCTATACATGGGTAAAAAATTGGAAGAATGAAAAACCAAAATACATTTTATAGTTTTAATAAAATATAATATTTTTGCACAAATCGATAATTTTACCAATATTGCCAAAAATATTATGAACATAAACATACTACATACCATCACACTAAATAATATACAGTATATCTGTAAATGTTTACCCTGATTTCAGTAGATTATAAGAGTCATAGTTTCAATACTGTGCGTTTCTGTAACAGGTACATTCATAAACTCCTTAAGTTTCTCCACACATATGTACCTTTCACTACATTTGCTGCTAGAAGCGCTGTGTGAGTTGTAACGTCAAAATGGCTTTTCTGAAGAAAAAAGTGCAGTGTGTCGTGAGGCTGGCAGAAACAAAATCACCAGTTTGTGTGCAGCGAATGTTCAGAACTCGTTATGGAAAGACACTACCTGTTAAGGTAATCAAGGAATGGATGAAAACCTTTTTAGCAATGGGGTTTGTAAGAAGAGAACAAGACTGTGCAAGTGATTCAGACTACATTTACCAGGTTGCTACAAAAAAATCCACTAGACAGGCGTTGCACCAACTTGGAAGTTCCAAGGAGTACAGTGCATTATGCGGTACACCGTACGCAAATTTCTAAAATTCAATGCATACAAACTAGACATTGTAAACACATTACAGCCAGATGATCATTGAAGATGTGAAGAATTTGTTATAGACATATTGTAGCGGACTGATCAATCGGGACAATGATTTCTTGAATAGTATGCGTTTTTCTTACAAGGTTGCCTTTTATGTGAAACGTCACATGTCCGTATTTGGGGCTCAGAAAACCTACATGCTGTACGAGTACACATTCGGGACAGTACAAAGGTTAATGTGTGATCGAATGATTGGTCCACTTTTCTTTGTTGGAGGGAAAAAAAAAACATTAGACATATTGATAAATTTTTTCCATTCGTCAGCTACAGGATAATGCAGCAGCTTGTCATTTTTCAGCAAGATGGCTCTCCCCCTCATTCTGCTCTTCATGTTTGCCATTATCTGAATGAAACATTTCCAAATAGTTGGATTGGCATAGATGGCCCAATCACATTACTCCCTTAGACTTCTTTCTTTGGGGGTATGTGAAAGATGTTGTCACCTTACGACAACATATCAGAGATGCTATTGCTGGTATCATGCAGGAAATATTGCAGAATGTGTGGTGTGAGATTAAATACCGGTTGGATATTTTGCATGCTACCAGGGGTGCACATGTTGAAGTTTATTTATTTATTATTATTATTATTATTATTATTATTGTCATCATTAGTACATTCTGTACATGGTATAAAACTTTATGAGTTTTTGCAATGTATGTATTTCGATGCATGTCTACTTATGTGTATCCAAACAGTAGTTATATTATTTTATAATAAGGGTAAACATTTATAATCATCATGTAGAACTATACAGTACAAATTAAATTACAGTATGATACAAAACTATCCATTAACAACATTCACTCAGATACAGTAAAAAGAAAGATACATAAACTATGATTAAATTCCCAAAGAAAAACAGCATTGTACAGGCAAAGGAAGATTTGAAAACAAAATAATACAGTAGAAGTCTAAAATACTGCGACCCATAATACAGCTTGCTTCAAGCAGATATCGGAGCAATTTCTCTCTTTATACTCGCCCACCCCCCTAAAAACCTTTCTGCCACTATTAAATAAATGAGTAAAAATAATGCGGTGAGGTGGGCAAAAAAGTGGATTGTAATCGGAGATGAGGTAAAGGAAGTGGACAGGCTCTCGGCCTGTGTGTGTGTATCTTAAGTCACTTATCCATTGGGAATGGGTTAGTAGCAGCTGCTTTACTAGAATTGGGAGCAGTAGTAGTAGTTTTTGGCATTGACTTACTGCAGCCAAAATTGTTTTTTGGACACCACTTGTCCACTGCACAAAGTCACAGACAAGGACTGCTCACTCTGTAAGTGATAAAATAATTGACTGAGGGAAAGGATAAGCAATAAACATGTGAACATTTGAGTATAAAATATCTCAATGAATGATCAGGCAGTGGGTGAAAGTTTTGTGGATAGTGATGTACAGACAAGAATCCATTCCATCAGTGTAGGGGAAGGGAGACCCAACTCTGCATTGCAAACAGATTATCTGGCTTACACATGCCATGATGCCACACACACTGAACTAGTCAGTCTGCAATGCGAGATGGCCTAACTTTAGTGCTGCACAACACCACTAAGAGTCTGTGTGTCATCTAGAGACCAAATCTTTTACAAGTGACTGGGAAAGGGACTGGACAGAGATAATCTCGACTTTGAGATGAGAATCTTTCCATTGCAGGGGAAGCACACTTCCTTGCCCAACCTTCATTCCTCCCAGTTACCTCCCTGACAAACATGTACATGCAGCGAACAAACAAATCTTGAAGAAATACCGTACTGTATTTGCCGGTGTATAATACAAGAATTTTAAGCTAATTTCATCGGCAGTGAATCCCCATTTGCACTATACGCCGTGTTGTATTATTTAAGTATGAAAACAGCGCAAATTAAAGTGTAGTAAAACCTCACTTGTACAGTACTTGGTTCATACATACACTTTGCTCGTATGTACAGATTTTTGCAAACAATGAAAAACTAAATTATGAAAAAATTAAAATTTTTAGTAACTGTAAACCAGTCGCAGAGATCTATCAAAATGTCGTAAGTTGCAATATGTATAAGCAGTATAGGTGTACGAGCTCAGCTCTTAAATAATGTGATCCACAATGAAAACGGCAGAAAAACAGGCAAAAATTCATTGATAAACACCGTTGCAGACAGCAGAGCACGAGCTGGGTCATTGACCTGCCACCAGGAGCAGCATCCGCTTCTCTCTCACTCTACCTCACTCTCTCTCCCTCTCTCACTGGCGATGCCTGTGGCGAGATGCGCCATGTGCTGCTCATGACAGCTCATACCCCGCCCATCGCATACTGCTGCCAGCCAATGTCAGCACTGGATGGGTGTCACAAGCGACAAAAAAATATTATAACTCCGCCTTTCTCCTGCTCTTCTCCCCCTCACCACTCACTCCCAACTGCACTATTATTCATAGTGTGGAATTACTTGCTAAGTGTACATTATTGATTTTTTGCTTTTCTTCATGGACTGCAATGCAATGTGGATTTTGATTACAATTTCGAAGTAGAAAGTGTTCGTGTTAAAATATATTGTTTACATGTCATTTCTATAATAGGCCAAAAATAACCGAGCAGATTACACACACACAATTTTGAGGTTAGGCCTACATGCTACCCTGAGGCTGTATATTTCTATAGTCATTTACCATTAATTTTACTTGTTCACATTTTTCACACACCATTTTGCTCATAACAGTATTGGAAATTTTCACTAATTTGTGTTTTATGAGAAGACGTAAGATATAATACTTCATTTTTTCACAAGAAATGTGTAAACGTACCATATTTACTAGATTGTAATTGTAAGCCACCCTTTATTTTTTTTACCATTTCGGACCATCAAAAATCCCGACTTGACTTATAATCGGGCTCAACCATTTTACATACAGTTTTCACCAAATATAAATAAATACGTTTATAAAACTTTCATCAGTACTGACACTGACATAAACGTGTACCTAATTTATAAAAACGTGCAGTTATTGCTAGACAGAGTGTGATCTCTAGCAATATCACGGGCCGGCTGATAAAAGACGTCAATACACCTTGGGCTCGAGCGTGCCAATCTGGCAGTGTAGTCAATATGAAGAGAAGACATACAGCTGAGTTTAAAAAACAAAGTCATCAAATACGCAGAGAAAACGTCTAATCTAATATTCTAAAGTAATTTTTTATGCCAGCTCATTCACATGATAAATTCACAGTTCCATTAAAGGCCTACAATGGAATGGTACAATGGCTACAGATGTAATACAATTATTTCCGAAAGTACGGTATCATCTGCTTACTTCGTTATTTACAATACAATAACACAGTATAAAGTACTATATACGTACCATAAATACGATATTCAAGGTACTCAAGGTAGCACGGCGTTGGAAATTGTGCGATTTAGCCGGCACACAGAAAACCCGTAAAATTTTAGATACGTCCGTAAAACCGTAATATCTAGAGATTTCCGTACAAATTACGGACAATCCGTAAAAGCTGGCAGGTCTGCTATCCTACACAACCAGACCAAGCGCACAGCACAGCTGCACCACCACAAGTGACATGGCACACAGAGATTTTTAACTACATCAATCACTTGCAACTTGGCATGATCAAATCTAAAATAATAAGTTGACTTTTCAATGATAAATTATATTTTCTATACTAAGTCAATGGAAATGGGCATGTTGCACTGCGTTTACACATTTTTTGTGACGAAGAGAGACATTGCTTTTATAGCATAATTTTTTTATGGAATCATTCAACTATGAAAATTAATTGTATTTAATTTAAAACTGTATTTTTTACACCAGAGATGACTGAATATAAACTTTATGAGAAAAAAATTATGTAAATGTATAGGAGTGTTAGGTGGGTCAAAATCAGCTCGAAATATCATTATTCCGCTATTACGACTCTCCAGTTTTTACGACCCTTTTCCCGGAAATCATGAGGGGTAGTAAAAACTGGATTCTACTGTATTTATGAAATTTTTGTGTAACCCCAAGCGTCACCTTATGTAAACACGAACGTCAGATATTTCAAAGTTCGCATTACACTGCAACTCAAATTTTTTTCTATTTTTGGAGGCTGAAAATCACACTTTGATAATATGCCAGCAAATAGTATACGAAACATCCTTATAACGGAATACTATGTATTTGTGTAATTTTTTGCTTAAATGCTGTTTCTCAGCATCTGGAGGACATTTTTTATATTTTAATTTCCTTTCTTGGGGATAGAATTTAAAAGAAACTTCATTTGGGAAGAATTTCATGTGCAGGCTTAGATTTGTTTTGTCTGTGTGTGTGGGTGTGCGTATGTGTGTGCACATGAGTGAGCATGCACACGTCCTGTTCTGCTGGAGTGGGTGGGAGGTATGAGGAGAGCAAAAGTCACTCCCAGAATAAAGCCAGATTTACAACCACACCTCACGTACAATTGTATGCACAAATGTGTGTAGTCACGTACCTGAGGTTTTGGAATTTGGTTCACTGAACCAAAGAATTTAGATACGAACAAAAGTTGCTTTTGTTAATGCAAAATATTGGCAGAAAATTGTGATAGATTAAGTTAAAAATATAAATAAAGTAACAGTAATTTATGACCAAAAGGGGGAGTATTTGGGGGGAAAAAATACTTTAAAGCTGGATTCACCTCACTAGCGTGCAAACGTAAACAGTAGAAAATTGACTAACTGAGTCATATATGTACTCATACTATGTGATGTGAATGCTTGCATGGACACTCAGTGTTTCTACTTTTACACATACTGTACATACACAAGCTAAGTGTTGGTTGTGAATCTACCTTAAAAGATAAATATGTGGGTCTACATGTTGTCCCCTAGCAGCCACCGCAAACCAAACTTGTACTGTACATAACAATGAGCTTTTGGTCGTTATTCAAAGAAAAGTTAGCAACAGCCATACTAAAATTAAGTAAAGGTCCCAATTATGGAACTCCATTGTAAAACACATATCTAAATTTTTTATGCCTTTGGTGTGTTAGGATAACAAATACAGCACTAAATAGCTTGCAGATTGCTTGTACACAATTTTCTGCACTTCCAGAATTACTTTGTAAAAATAAATTATTCTTTGAGAATTGCATTTCTTCACATACTGTAGTTAACACAAATCATCTACATTTACTTTACTTCTCTTCTTTCGTACCTCTGTAAGACCCAAAACACAATTACAGCATAAACATCTCTAGCATAAAAAAACCTCTTCTTCCCCGCATCAACTGTTGGGGTTCCTTCCAACAGTAGACAAGTAAATACAGTAGAACATTATAATGCATACACAAAAAGGATTTTTTAAAATAATAATTAATTTTGACGTGTACAGAACTATAGTAAACAAACTTGTGCAAAAATTGCAAATACTTTATTTTACCATTGCATATTAACCACCAAGACCTTAATCATAATACTCAGTCACACGACAAATAAAATTCAGATCTCACAGTTCAATATGGTCAGCAAATACTGTAAACACATAACTGCAGTACAGTATATGTCCTGCTGAAACATCATCAAACATTAACTAACAACCAAGCATTACACATGCCGCAACGAACCATCAGCTGTACCGTACATTTTATAGACGAGAAAACTTCCTAAAAGCTGTTAAGTGCACTTACATCAAACTCAGTAAAATGTTATAAATGTACCGTATTTCTTAATATGCAATAAATTTTGATTACAATATATATTTCCACGAATGACAGATTCTTATGATACACCAAAAGAAATGTATTCTGGAATATGTATGATCCAACTTATTGGAATTAAATGTATAGTAAATTTTAAATACATTTCTAGTTTACCTACATTATTATAAATTCCCATTATTAAGTGTTTGCCATATGAACCTTAATCACACTTCTTTCAGCGACCTCTTTTACAGTTTAATGAGGCATCATAACTATCTGTGGACTTCAACTACATGCAATCCAATACAAGTGCTGCGACAGCAACTTACAAGATCTCTCAGCAAGCAACTGCTAGAACATACAGTAGATACAGTGAACCCTCGATAACTCGGACCTCGATGTCCCTGACTTCGGATAACTCGGACAGAATTTCAAAAAATTAAATTAATTTTAATCAAATTATTTTTTGGTCAAAAATCATAAGAAAATTGTGTCTGCCTCATTAAAATCCATCACATTTTATTTAAAAAGAGTATTAAGCTTTAAAAGCAGTTGCTGATCGCTACTTACGCTTAAATAATCCCACCGTAAAATATGTGGCAAGTTCCGTATGGTTAAATGTTGCTAGCGAGGCGCGCGAGTAGAGATGCAACTCAGCAGGCCGACCTCCCTACTTTATCTTTCCTCCCTCTTCTCCGCGTGAGCTAGACACGCACGTGCGTCATAAATAAACATCTCAGTATGAGGGTGGTGAATTGGATGGTAACTACAGGTCACAATGGCACGTAAAGGGAAATTTATTTCGTTTTGGTATGTGTGATAAATTCAAGATTGCAAAACAATTTGTTCTGGACATTAATAAAAAAAATTATTAAAAGCCATTGGTTTGCATTGTAATGTAGGCAAGGTGGTGAGAGGGTTTTACGGCCCTTTAACGACGTCTTACAAGCCGATGAAGGTGAAGTGAGGTGAAAGAACACAACATTCATGCCAGAGCAAGGATTCGAACCCAGGGCCTCTCGCACCGTAAACTGGCGCCTAACCCACTATGCTAGAGGCCGGCACGATATCGAAAAAAACAGGGCTTAATAAACTATAAAAAAAAGGGGGGCAGAAAGAGGCATTTGCCCTGGGCCGCGCATTCTAGAGGGCCTCGCTTTTGAACAAGTTAAAAGATTACAATGAATGGGCTTTTATTGAGTTCCCATTAACGTTGATGGTATCTGTGAAATATATTTTAAGTTTAAAGTGTGCGTAAAGACGCCACTGATCTACGACGACGCAGCCAAGGTAAGATAGTATGAAGGGAGGCTTATAAGCACACATGCACACATTATCACTTCAACTACGGCCGTGACAAAAAAAAAAAAAAAAAAAAAGGAAAGGAAAGGTAGACTTAGATTTACGTTTCTCCTGGCCTCGTATTCTAACAAATAGGCCCTGATCGTTATTTCCCGATCGAGATGACAATTCCGAGAAACTTAGAATAACCCCCAGAAAACGTTTGGAATGGTTGGATGAAACATATCTGGAGGAGACGGTAAACAAATAGTACATCAGTACAAGAGAGATTGTGGTGTGATGTGTAGAACTGCAAGCCGCAGCTGACAAACTGACTAATCTCATTTCTGTTACATACAGTAATTTAGGCACTTGTCCGATATGTAACAATTCATGGTCTTAAATTCATTGTTTTAACATTTTTTTTACTTTACTTTTGGTTGTTTTTACTCCCATTTAACTCAGTTGAATGTGATAAAGAGTTTTATTGCTTTTTAGTGTGACAACTTGTGTAAGAATAAAGCTGTAAATTACATGTTTTATGATTCAGTTTATATGAATAAATTGAAATTTTAAAAATCCGAAGTGTTAAAATGAGTTCACGTATTTCTGTACAGTCATCCAAAAGGATTGTTAATTACAGTACCGTATCTGCTCTCGTATAAGAGGAAAAATATTTTTGAATCATCGCCCATCGGAACTCTGTAGGAGATGAGCGTAATTAACAGGCTAGCAGCTGGCTGCAGACACTGTGACATGCTGATGTAAGCAATTTTTCACGTAAACATCTCTTGAGTTGTGTGTGGTCACGTGCGGTGTTTGCATTGCTGTTGAGACTGTACCGGTTGACCTTGACTACTTCCGCTCGCGCTCTACCACTCTAGCTTATCTCCAACAATTTTATCTTTCACACACACACGTGCATAGACTGTCGCCAGCCAGATGAGAGAAGAGGGTGAGAACTTTTATGTTGTAGAAGGGTGCCTTGGTGCCAGCTTTGAGCACAGATAAAAAAAAAGCCAGAAGTAGCATGAAAAAAAATAAAAAAGAATCTGCCGGCCCAGGTTGTTTGACATTCTTTTATAGTTCTCCACGTTACAGTGATAATTTCCCCACTACCTCCTCCTGTAAATTGATACGTACAAAGCAGTATATATTGTCGCCTCTTTGCTGGTAGAAATGATAGCGTACTGATTTCCTCACGTTTCTTGTGATTAATGACTGATTACCCCTCCTCCCCGGACGCCCCTCGATAACACGGACAAATCGTAACTCGGACAGCTTCTCCCCCTCGTTTTAGTCCGAGTTATCGAGGGTTCACCGTATGTCAACACGAATTATCCCACGGTCCAACAAGTAAAATGTATGTTATGTCAGGACAAACACTTGGGAATATGTACATTTTCAATGTGACCAACACTAATTCATCATTCACAGTACCAACTCTTATAAGAGTCCTGCTACTGCAGGCAAAGTTTCAAGAGCAGTAGCAACACACACTGATATTTTCAAAATGAGACATTGGTATAATCTCCAGTTACATACTCAACACAAATTTTAACAAAATGCAAATTACAGTTTACAGTGATAACTGATAATTTATAGAAAATTATCAATCCTAAAATTTCCTTATCTTTTGACAAGATCAAAGAACATCTATTTTGCCTCACATTACAAATAACATTACACTATTAACTAACTTTGTTTAACGAACTACAAAATTTTATATACAGTATGTACATACAAAAGCTGGATAGTATTCTTGTGGTTTGCCCTGTCTCAATGTAAATTGAATTGTTAAGCAACAAGCATAGAAAAAATTGACACAGTTCATTACACTCACAAAATACTATAAAAAATATAAAACTAACATACATATGAATCAATGATGCCTTGAATTTAAAAAAGTTTTATCCTTAAAATATTGTACATACACAGTAAGACCCATCCATTATGACAACCTCAATATTATGACTGTTCTCTGCAACCATGAGGGATTGTAATAGAGAAATTTTACTGTAATGAACAACCCTTTTGGAAATATTTTTTAACATCAATGACCTGTTGAATTAAGGCGTTTTGAACGACGAACTCTTGCAGGTTCTGTAAAAAAAAAAGTAGACATTAACTACAGCAAACCGTATTTCTAGTACATACAACTTACACAGGCTAAAACAATAAATTACTGTATTTACAGTGATGCCAACAATTATTTAACATGTATCCCATGGTAAACGCAGCATAACTAAACTGGAATTTTGGCCTTCTACTAATTTTCAGCATAAATGTTACATACAGTGAGTGATTACGTATGTCATCTTGAGAGTAAGCGACTGAGATGCAGCGCGAGGGAGACTATGATGGATGGGCCCGGGGGGGGGGGGGGGAGGAATGAAACATGGCTAACAAAGAAAAAAGAGAGGAATGATGACTCACATTGGCTAGAGAGTGACGGGCAGAGAGGACGATTGAGAACCGCAGGGAAAAGGGAAGGGGGATAATGTGGCTTTTGCTTCTCCCTTGTCAGCAGCTATCTATAAATAGCTTGCCAAGGTCACTTGCTGCCTACCTGCAGCCAGCCCACGTGTGTGTGCGTATGTGTACGCTTGGACAACAGTCCTCTCTCCCCACTCTTACTGTACTGTGTCTGCCGCTTCCAGCATGTCCCTCCTTCCCCCTTCCACAACGAGATGTGCCATGACAGCAGAGCAAGCTTGTCTTTTTTATTTACTGTCCAGCCAGAGCTGAGGAGAAAGCAAGGCTCAGGAATGTGGCAGGGGGTGGCTACAAGCAGAGGGCTGTGCAGCCCCAACAACCACCCTGCCTTGCCTTCCCTCTCCCCGGAGGAGGGAACGGACGGACGAACAGTGATGCCCTATTTCTTCCTTTCTTTCTCCACGGAAAGAAGGTTATCATGAGACGTCAAAATTAACTTCTCATATTGCTTCTGCCTTCCACCCACAAACTTTCCTGCCACATCAAACAAAAAAAAATTAAGGTTTTAGCAGCAAGTTACACCAGAAAAGGTGGATGGAGGGGGTAGAGAAAAAGAAATGGAAGAGGAGTAATGATGGAACCAGGCGCTGAGAACATTCTTTCTCTCTCTGCCTCCCACTCTTGTGACATCCGCCAGTTTATGACTAAAACTGTACCTCACCCCCCCTTTTTTTTCTCTTCACATTGACGTCGTACCTCCTCAGGCCCAAGACCAAAGCCTGAACCGCGGACACGTGTCATGAGATGGGGGGGGGGGGGGGGGGGGGGGGGGAGGGAGGAAGTGCGTTAGCAGCGAGAGTAAGCCTGGAAATAACTATACAGTTTTAATGTAAATTATAATAACAGCAATCTAAAGACAAAGAAATGAGACTAGGATTAATCATAATAATTAATTATGGTTAATGTATTTTTGAGTGTGGCCATGAGCGATGCTATCGCTTCCGACATGCATCACGTGCGGCCAGCGCGCTCACCTCTCACCCCAGTTGTTCTCTATCTCTACCGCGCAGTGCTGCCGGTTGTGTTTTTGCGAGGGAGCCTACATCTTTGTCTTCAACTGATCGTCGTTCATTCTGTTTGTTAGTAATTTTATCCGGAACCTTTTGCATCGTTACCTCCCTCGCACACACCGTTAACGTGATCAGCATTGTGTTTTGCTTTGATCCATTCATAAATATAACACTTAGCCGCCAGCAGAGGTATTTGGTTAGCGTGACCTCGTGGTCACTTCAATTTTTGAAAAATTCCAGATTAATTAAGTAATTTGCTGTATTAAAGTTACGTAGAGGCGAACGCTGGGGGGAACGAGTTATAGCCAATTTCTAAGTATGTGTAAAATCTAGTGTAACCTAAACACGTGGTCGAGTAAAGAGTGAAACTAACAGGTATCTCGTTATTTCGAGTATCTAGTTTTTGTTCCACTGCAGCATGTGAGGCATGCTTCCGGCCTACAGGGAGCAGAAGAGTGTAAGTATCAGCGACACCATCCTCAGGGGTGCTTCATGGCCCCTATACGCCCTGAGATATCACGTGTCTCCCCGACTCAGCCGGGGCACTATTTGAGTGGCACCCATTTACATTAATACTGTACCTACGTAGTTTATCGCCATCAGGAACACAACAGTGTCAACGTGAAGGCCTTTATTCCACGTTTTTCTATTTTCCGTGTATAATGCGCACCCCTGAATTTTTATCAGTTGTTTTTTAATAAAAGAGCGCACTATACATGAGTACATACGGTATACATCAACTATCTATAAATGTTCTTCATAAAATGTCTAAATTTACCATTCTTTATCATTGAATCAGCGTTCACTCGTCTTTGGCACAAAAATTATGTGCTTTTATAAAATAATACACATTTATTTTGAAAAGCAAACACATTATTGTTAAAAGTATGCCATTGAAGTGAATCTACGACCTTTGTTTAGTTCAATATACCGTATTTGTCAGCATATAGGACGACCCCGCATATAAGACAAGTCATGGTTTTGAAGGTACAAAATCTTGGGAAAAAAAAAAAAAAAAAAAAAAAAATACTAATTTTGAAATTCCAGACAGAAAAAATTTTTTTTTCCTTTGCCTGAAACATTAAAAATTTAGTTTATATATTTTCAATGCATTTATTACCGGCATTTAAACATCATAATAGACACATAAACGAATAACATTGTCTACTACTGCTCTCCGCTCGCCCAAGAGCCAAGGAAATGCACTGCGGCGGCCGGCGATATCTCCATTTGCCGGCAGGCAAAGAGGAAGTAAAGTATTTAAGAGTGGACACGGCCATGTTAAGAGGATTCCTCGACTGGCGCCTGGACCGCGTTGCAGCGTGTCACGCGCATACATTTTTACGCGAAACCGCTAAAGTTATTCATATTATGTTTACCTACGAAAAGAACACACACTTGAAACTATGCTTCTATTTTTCCAAAAATGCAGCACGCTTGTTATAAACATGATTTTCGGGTCTCTCAAAATGGCTAAAATCGGGTTTTTTTAGACTGTTGTACCTCCGAAAATATTACCTGAATTCGTAAAGTGCAAAACGAGAGGCATGCGTTAGTCTTTATTTCATACTATTCAAAAATAAAATATTGGGGCCATCGCTTAAAGTCCCTTAGTAAAAAGACTACTAGGGAAAGCTTGCACGTCAGTTTGGCGCGCTGCGAATAGAGGCGATACGCTTTTCGTCAAGCGTGGATTGGCTCTTATCGCTACGCCGTTACCACGCGTCAAAGGTGGAAATTTGACACCGCGAAGGACTCCTCTTAACCAACGAGCCACTAAAAAAGGGCATCATTCACCGGCAACTTCGGAAACTAAAACTTTTAGTTTACAGGTTGGCAACAAAAATACGTTATCTAACCTCCTGTTCAAATTTTTTGGGAAAGTATAACATTTGTATGCCCATTCTGCACGTGAATGAATTGAATCACAATTAATTGTAGAACAGGGGTACCTCTTGATCTTCCCAATTATATAAAATTCAACTAGAATTATTCCACAAACACAAAAACAACCTACGATTCATAGCCATCACGAGCAGTCACGAGATCGCGAGTCTCATGGTAGACAACTTAACCGAAAAGTTATTGTAATTGAAAATGTGTATTACTATAAATAAATAGAAATATAATATATATGCAATAAATGCTTGACACGCTAGTATCATAAACCACCAAACATTCTCTTTATATTACACATAATGTTTATTTTGTAATATTGTAGGTGCATGATGCCCTTCAAATTAGTGGCCCTAGCCGCCCTATTCTGTGTCCACCCCCTGCCGGCAGGTGTGCGCGACTTGGCAACGCCGGCCTAAGGCACGCCGCGCACTACATGGCAACGCCGGGCAACAACAGCTGCTTGCAAGATCATTGCATTCCTGTGCGCTGCTGTTTTACGCCAGCCTAGCGCTAGACAGACACATGAATGTGTGGTACGGTACCTAGATCATCGTTTTTTCCGCCAGAGAGTCTTGTGCTTGCGAGACAAAGGATGAAAGCATGTGGACCTAGATCCCCGTTTTCTCCGCCCGAGAGTTGTAGGCTGGCGAGACAAAGTATCTCGGCACGCGCTTGCATCGATCAACGATTCTCTGCGAGGAAGTGTCCTTTATTATGAATGACGCTCATCAAAATTTTGTACCGTAAATGTTATTAAAATAAACGGGGCACTAGTTTTCATTTGTGACGAAAAACGTAATTCCTTGAAACATCATACAACTCCACAGCTTACAGCTTAGCTTTCAAACGATTTTTGGCCACCAAAAATTTTTGCACGCTCATATAAGACGAGTAGCAATTTTTGAGAGCCAAAAATATGTAAAAATTGTCGTCTTATATGCCGGCAAATACGGTACAAAATCATAAACGTTGCCGGTAACAGAAATTCTTGCGGCCGTAACATTTTTTTTGAAGTTTTTTGTAAGAATGCCACAATAAAATTTATTGCAATAGCAACATGTTTCAATAGAGTGAAGTATTTTGAATAAATAGATACACTGGAAGCAGATTCACGACCTTTCTTTGGCTCAAAATTACGCAAAAACATTGCCGGCAACATATATTCTTGCGGCCGCAGTGACCGTTTTTGGAAGTTATGTATTTGCAAGAATGCTGCAATTAAGTTTATTGAAATAGTAATATTTATCAATTGAGTGAAGTATTTTCAATAAATGAATACTCTGGAAGTGTATACGTATACGACCTTTCTATAGCTCAACATCAAGCATGAATTCATGATAACGAAACATGAATATCGCCGGCAATGTAAATTAAGTGCCAGCAATGTTGGCGTTTCAAAACTATTCACAGGGTACTATCGCAATGTTGTTGATTGAAATTGTAATTTATTTAGACACATACATAGTGTCATGGATGACTTCTAAGACTTCGTCGATACAATATTAGGAACAAACTTTGCCGGCTACGTTAATTCTAGATGGCACAACATTCGTCTTGATAAAGCTGTTTGCATCCTGGGAACTTGTCTATGTTTACATTACAGCAGCGAGCAACCAAACACGCATTTACGATAATTTGTACGTGCAAGGACCTATCTGAAAACTGGTTAGTCAAAAAACATACACTCTGTATGTCTAACCTGTTACTTGTGTCACTTTTGACCACTACCTAGTAACAGCTCCCGACGCTAGCTCAGCAGATGGGATGTGATGATAACACTACAACTGTCCTTGTTTTGCAGATTTTTCATTTCTGTAGCTCGGCCGGCCATGTGAAAATAATCTGCTTGTACAATGATTCAACCAGTACTATGTGCACGAGTTTTTTTTTACCCATTTGCTAACGTGCATGGAGAGGGATTTGATACTCAGTTTCAATTTGTTCCCCTACTGTAAACAATTACCAACATCAAGATGTTGATCTTTGTTAATAAACTTTGATAACACATTCATAGAACAACTTTAAACCTACACCGGTTTTCAATGCTGCTTCTCATTTTCTTTATACCAACGTACACAAGTGAGTCCGCAGCTGCTATCTACAATCAAGCAGATTGCGTGCGTGTGCGAGCGCACGTGTGGGCTAGTAACTCACACCAGACGCGCTGTTGTCAAATGTCCTACTGTCCTATGCCACGTACATCTGAGACACGCACCCGACGTTTGGTAGCGTCAATTGTGAACTGTCCTGCTTTCACTTGTGAAAAAAATAATGATTTATAAACCTTACTGTGCATTAAATGATATGATGGTAATTATATTTAATTGCATTTAATTAACAAAACGGAAAAATTAATAATGCTTAAATAAATACGACAAAAAGAAAAAACTACCAAATCCAAGGGCACCAGAAATAAGTGGCAAAAACTTTATGGTGCGCAAGTGATGAAAAAGGTGTGAGCGAATGTCCTTTAGAGTGGTAGCTGCCTCGTGCGTGGCCCGGGCCCGTTGGACGGCCGGGGAAGGGGCAGGCGGGCCCGCCGAATGACCGACGTGTCGCGTGGGAGGAAGAGACAGCAACGTATTAATACGCCGTGTGCGGCAGTATAGTTTTCTAGAAATAACTGCAACAATTTGCAGCCATAATAAATGCAACCATTTTTTTTCTTTCCGCGGTTCCTGGAAAAAGGTTGTTAATTCACTAGGGTTGCTATTCCCTAGGCGGTATAATCGACAGTTGACTGTATTTCCCATTCCATATGTTACTCAAGCATTACAGTATTTTGTGTTTATTTTGTTATGGTTTTTTATAATGTGTTAAAAGAATTTTTCACAATTTTAGAGGTTGTGCAGTGTTACTGGAGGATCCGTAGAATCTGTGGTAAATACACTGAAATAAAGAAGTTAAAGATAAAGACGTTCTGGGTTGTTATAGTATTAGCTCGTAAATCTGATTTATTGCTTTTTTCAAACAATTAAAAATTGTTGTTATTAAATGTACCTAGCTATTTCCTATATGTAAGAAAATTATAATTGTTGAAAGTGTGTGTGACCTGTGTATAGTTTTTTCAAGAACTGTTCTTGTTAGCTGTACATAAAAAGTACGGAAGATAATTCAGTACTGTACATGAAACGTTACAAAATACAGTCTGCCTTAATAAGAAGAGATCATAGCTATCTTGAATTTTTGTATTATGACTTTTCTTTAGGTTAAATTAATGAATTTTTAACCTAACTGCTGAATAGAATACAGATTCACAGAATTTTCGACATGATAGATAATTCATTATTTGCCTTTACTTTTGTACCATATCTCATTCCCAATTTGTATTGTTTATCTTAACCGGTTTTAAATGAATGTGGCACGTAAAATATGTATAAAATAATACAGTACAATACTGTGAAATACTTGTCCTTACATATCCTATATTTGTGTTTAGAAAATATAACGTCAACTAATAGGCTGCACCTTTATTTAAAAATTATGTTTTCAGAAAAAGTACAGTCTCACATTGAGGCCAATGCGGTAACAATAAAAACAAATTCAAGGCACATCAATATAGTTGAATCTTGTTTCATTTAACCAATTCTTAAGTTTTCCTGCACGACTCAATTGTTTTTTGCAGTTCCATCAAACTGCTTATACAAACAATGTTATAAAATTCCACATGGATCACTCTTAAAGACATCAATTTTCCACACTGATCAGTCTTACAAACATGTTGTGACTGACGAAAATAGTTTTTTGACAGAAAACAAATTGCTTTTAATAGACATACATATTTTGTGGAAATTTACACTGTTAAAATGTACACATGCCTTTTTAATGCATTACTATTAAATAAAAGTTAAGTAAATAAAATCATAGGATGTGGGGGATTCTATTCCGCCATTTTGTACACTTCAGAGTAAAGTGAATTATATCCAAGCAACCAAGTGTCGATACGCCTTCACAAAAAGTCACACAGTTATCTCAGGCATAGTAAATCTCCACCTGAAGTGGAGTTTGCTTGCATCTAAACAATGAACCAGTCTAACTTCTTGCAAATGTTCGACTCAAACCTAGTCGCACAACAGAGAATTCAGATAACCCTGGCAGGTTATGTTTTGTAAACACCTCCTAATCTTCTAAAGTTTTCAGTCTTGTTTGTAAGATAAATTTTTTGAGATTTGTTTTACAAGTGGAGTATTTTGATTTTAAGGCACGTAAAATGCATTTTTAAAATTAATGATGTAAAAATATCACGGTCCTCAAAAGCAGAGATCATACAACTGAAGAACACCTGGAAATAACAGAGGAGGTCGATTAATGTCTGGCAAGAAGCCCACAATCTACTGTTATATCGTGTTTGATTATTAAATTATTTAGTTTTACTTTTTGTTTATACAGTCGAACCGCAATAATACAAAACTGAAGGGACCTAAATTTTCGCAGTTTGTAATAAGTAATGAGGTTTGTATTACCGTATTTGCCTGCATATAAGACGACTATTTTTACATATTTTTGGCTTTCAAAAATTGCTACTCGTCTTATATGAAGGTGCAAAAATTTTTGGTAACCTAAAAATCGTTTGTAAGCTAAGCTGTAAGCTGTGAAGTTGTATGATGTTTCAAGGAATTACGTTTTTCGTCGCAAATGAAAATGAGTATTTTTAATAAAATTTACAGTACGAAATTTTAATGAGCGTCATTCATAATAAAGGACACTTCCTAGCAACCGAGGATCTACGTACCGTACCACACATTCATGTGTCTACCGTCTAGTGCTAGGCTGGCAGACAACAGCGCACAGGAATGTGACGACCTTGCAAGCAGCTGTTGTTGCCCGGCATTGCCATTTAGCGTGCGGCGTCTCAGTCCAGCGTTGCCAAGTCGCGCACACCTGCCGGCAACTGATATATCGCCGGCCGCCGCCATGCATTTCCTTGGCTCTTGGGTGCGCTGAGAGCAGTACTAGCCAATGTTACTCGTTTATGTGTCTACTACGAGGTTTATACGCCGGTAATAAATGAATGGCAAATATTTAAATTACATTTTTAATGTTTCTGGCAAAGGAAAAAAATATTTTTCTGTCTGGAATTTCAAAATTAGTCATTTACTTTTTTCAAGATTTTCTACCTTCAAAACCATGACTCCATCTTATATGCGGAGTCGTCCTATATGCCGGCAAATACGGTAACAGGTGTTAAATAATAATAATAATAATAATAATAATAATAATAATAATAATAATAAACTGTTTTGTAACTATATTTTCAGGAGGTTTCAATTCAAAATACACACGATTTTACCACCTCCATAAATTATTCCAACTTCTGAATTTGGTATTACAGTATTTTATGTACAAGGGAACTTTTTATGAGCATTAAGGGGGCGTGTTAGAAAAATTTATTTTATTTGCAGTTTTTGAATCATAACATTTATTCAGATTGTATTATCAAAATTTTCTCTTCGACAAAGCATAGGACATATTCTTTGTGGACTACTCAACATAAATATTTAATGGAATCTTTCATTACTTTGCCATGTAGAATCATTGCAAGATAATTATAGGTTAACTTTCAAGATTTCTCTCGCAATGATTCTGCATGCCAAAGTAATGAAAGTTTCCATTATTATTTAAATCAAGCTGTTTACTAAGAACATAGCCTACGCTTTGCCGAAGATAATTTTTTTATAATACAATTTGAATAAATGTCACATCCAAAAACTGAAAATACAATAAAATTGTCTAACACTACCCCTTAAAGTAAATATTCAATTTCTCATCTCATTCCAAGGGGACAGAAAACCACTTTGTTTTAACAGGGTTTGTATTAATGAGGTTCCACTGTATAGAGCATTGCAAAGAAGTGTGCTGAATGCAGAAACTATACCAATCACACTTATTTATAGTGTAAATTTTACTGCACCAATAAAAAGCATTTTTTCTAGGAAATTCCTAACTAGGTTACAATTTCAGTATTTTCTGATAGGTCAAGGGTGTTGCCTGCACGTTTTGTTTTTTCTGCATGAATCACTTTATATCCTGGGTCCCTTAACAATGAATAGAGGTTCCACTGAACAACTAACAAATACAATATAGTACATTATTTTGATGGTATTCGCATTAACATTAACTTCAGCATTAACTACATGAAGAACATAACTGCTACATGTATGACCACAAATTAGCGAAACAAAACTTGATTACCTTCTGTAGGCGTCTCAAAGCCAATTAAATCATCTGGAACCTGAGGATTCTTTGGGGTGCTTGAATACCTAGAACCTGTAATCACAAATTTACACTAAAAATATTTGTCAAACCAATAATCCAATCAATTATGTTTACGCTTACAAACTTAGTAAGCATTTTAGACATACGCCATAGCAGCAAATGGTGCATCACAGAAATCCAGAGAACACACACAAACAGACAAACACGTAAAAGGGCTTTGTTTACAACTGGCAAACAAAAGGTACACGTAGAATTCAGTCAGTGATTTACAAGAAAATATATGAACACAAATGAGCAGCCAATTTAATGATCATCATTTACAGCAGTTTTGATTTACAATAATTGTATGTTAACTTCAGGCAGGGTGTATTGTTGGCTAGTTTAGTGCGTGGCACACGTGTGCTTACCCAGTTCCTGGAATAGCTGATTTTAGATTTTTAACAATTTTTCTACTGCTACTACTTTTGACTGGAGCGCACGTGCGCAACCGAAGGTTGTGTGTGAGTGAGAGTGATATGTTTTGTGCGGGCCATGTGGGCCAATCAAAGGACATGCAACTTAACATTATTCAAATTTATTTTGTAATTTAAAGTATAATCATGTTTCAGAAAGAGATATTTTTGCTTCAGATATAGTTTAAAAGAATAAACATTGTAATTTTTCATTATACTGTACATATTTAACTTAGTTTTAGTTTAGTAACTTTTTTTTCCTCGCTTGGCGCGTTGGGTAGCCGTCAGAGGTGCTGCAGGGAGTTGTCGCCGAGCCGAGAGCAAGTGTTTTTCACCAGAATGTAGCAAGACTACATGGTGGTGTGTTTGAAACTATTTATGAACTTAGACAAAAGTCCAAATAATTTGGACTTTTGTCTAAGTTCATTTGGTCAGAGCTGTTCTATCTCTGGGGCATCAGATTTTTGAGGGTCATTTAAGGTTAACACCATTGCTATCCAAACTGTCTGTTTCGGTACGTAGAGAAAACGAAACATCAAGTTTTGATAGTGAAAAACAAAACAGTCACGACAACATAGTGTGTCAAGTTATTTAAGTACTGTGGAATATTATCAACTTACCACTATATTGATCGCTATTGGCCACTACAGCAAGTTGGTTATGTAGAGCTGACGCGCTACATGTAAATGGTGCCGTGACCAGGAATAATGTCGGTTAAGTGCAGCAGACGCGTTACAAAAGTGTTTCATAAAACTTTTAGATATGTTGTTACCAGCCAAAATATAGTAGAGCGCCAATTTTACGAGGCCTCATAGTGCCCACGACTGATCTCGTAAAATCACGGTTACGCCACCTGGTATTCTGAGAATAAAATTGTAATATTGCTGCCTTATAAAGTCTAGTGCTCGTAACATTGGGGTTAAGCTTCATAGTGCCTCAGAATTAACTCTTAAAATCGGTACTTCGTAAAATCCAGCATTCCTAAAATCAGAGTTTTACTGTATGTATCACTAGTGATGTTCTATTCAAAAAAAAGTTACATGTCAACTCCACACATTAACAATTTGATACCAATACAAATACGGCCATTATCTGATCATAACTGAACACATGCAACTTATCTACAATGCTCAATATTACTCCTAAAGTAATTAATATTTTTTTCTGATATAAACTGTTCATGACAAAATTAGCACTGCTTAAATTTTTCTTTCAAACACTCTGCAATCATATTTACATTTTTAACATGAACTAAAAACCACTATAATTGTTCCACCACTCTCAAAACTTGGGCTCCAATAAAATACAGTTTCTGGCTATAATAAGTGTTGGAGAGTGCTAGTTCTTAAGTAAACAGACTATAATGTTGTTAACAACAATTAAGTATGTTGTGTAGTACTACAGAAGAGCTATTTCTCGCATTGTGCAATATGTATACTTTGTTACCTATTTTCTTAACGTTTTATGCCTAAAGTTAATAGCTACAATTGAAGATTTTGGTGTGTAAGGATATACTGTATATACTTGTGTATAGTGCAGACCACTGTTTTTGCAACAAGTTCCAAGGAAAAAAAAATCCTCAGTGCCTTGTTAGAAGGTATGTAGAGCAATCACAGAGATTTAAGATGGTAAAGCAGCGCAAAGGAGATATAGATGTATGGGCCAAGAGGGAAGGGAGAAAAGCAAATGTGGCTGACAATAAAGAAGAGAAAGAGGGAAAGGTTCATTGGTTAGAGAGTGACGGAGGAGAAGGTGGAGGTGAGACATTGGGCTGTGGCTTGTCTCTCCCTTCTCCGCAGCTATCTATAAATAGCATGAAAAGTAGTGATGGGTCATTAGCGAACGACTCACCAGAGTGGCTTGCGAGTCACTCTTCTCCAGACAGTGACTCGCAAGTCATGAGCCCCCTTCATTCCAAGTAATCAATACTTGGAATTCGAGAGATGGTAATCGACCTCACAGTCACTATGCATGGTTACACTTCCCCAGGTAGAAGATAAGGAATCTGCAAGTGTAGTTCTTAATTATCACGTTCATTTTGATGCTGTAGTTTGTTTTCGAAAAGCACCGACTCAGTAGAAAATTCTATTGAAGCACTATTACTCACTTCTAAAGGAATACCAAAAATTATTTTTTTTGCGACAGAACTTCTAGAAACCACAACTGCATTCATGAGAATTAAATCAAATAATAACAAATTTTTAAATTAAACTAAACTCTTAATAAAATCACTATATTTTTGTGTATCATTATAGCAATGCGGATTAGGGAGCTGCTATTGGCTCGTTCATGTGAAGAGAAGCAGCGAGAATTCACTACTTACTCCCAAATCGTTCGTTCGCGAATGTTTAATGGGCGCGAGTATGTGAGCTACTCGAGACGACACTCTCGGCTTGTCACTCGTTCGCGAAAAATAGGAAAAAGCAAGGCTACGTATTGCTCTGTGCATCTGTTCTGCGCACGTTCCTTCCCCTTTTTACCCCCTAACCTCTCAGAAGGCAAACTACTCGGGAGCTAATTCTTTAAATTGAACTGGTTCGACCCATAACTACTGCCAAGGTCACTTGCAGCGTGCCAGCCCACGCATGCATGTGTGTGTGTCGCTGTATCTGTAAGACACTTGCTCTCTCCCCCTCTCTGCTGTTTGCGTACCGCTTCCAGCATGTCCCAAGGAAGATAAACATGCTAGGACAGCATCAACTTACCTTTTTTTTATGGGACACTTCTCTCTCGGAAAAAAGAACTGTGTTGTCATTTGTTTCTTTCCCTACGGAACGATAGCTGATCACAAAACTTCAAATTTAACTATCTCATATTGCTTCCTCCAGCCATCCACAAACTTTCGTTTCTGCCTTGTTAAATTGCTGAGCAGCATACTTTGTAACAGACAGTTTAAGCCTGTGTAAGAAGCTAGTAAACTTCCGGCCATAGTTTTTAACCCACATATTGTACACACACTGATGCGAAACACTTTGAAAACAAGAAAGTGGATAAAGACAAACAAAAAAATTAGGGTTTTAGCAGTGACTGTTAGGGCAGAGTGAGGGTGGAGTGGGGAGGAGAAAAAGAAAAAGAAGAGTAGTAATGACGGTGGAGCAGGCAGTGAGAAATATTCTCTCTTCCTCCCACTCTGGACACCTGACAGTTTACAACTACAACTCCACCTTCTTTCCCCCAACCCGAACACCTTTTTTTCTGCCCCAGTATTTATTTTTCCATTTTTGATGTATAGCGTGCAACCCTGAATTTAGATCAGTGGTTTTGGAATAAAAGTCTGCACTATACACAAGTAAATATGATAGTACATTTATTCTTACCCCAAATTTAACTTCAAATGTTTAATGTGTTAAAATCTGATTCGAAAAATATTTTAATTACTGAAAACTTTCAAATTTGAATGAAAATTTGATTCACATTCAAAAATCTGCATTTGCAGAATCCTAATCCACGAGTACATGAGTGGAACAGTTATACACAGTGCCGTTAATGTGGACATTTGCAGTAATTGTACACATTTATCTATACTACCTGCACATACACAGAAAATTAAACAAGCGTTACAAAAAGTGTAAATAGTGCAAAATAGAAATACATACCTAAGAGTTGTAAATTACAATTAAAACAGAAAGAGTTGTGCACAAGTACTCACAGGATGGTACTTGCAGATAGAAAAACACACACATAGGACAAACACATTTCTCCGCGGACGCGCGGTCACAACGTTTCGCAGACTACATCTGCTTCTGCTTCATCAGGTGAGCAAATGTAACAAACTGTAATGTAGATTAAGGTTTCTACAGTATTCATGTACGTATTTGGCTCACCACCAACAATTAAAATTAACGCAGTCCATTGTTGTAACAGCGAGGTTCTACTGCACTGTCAAACCTCACGGCATCGTTCCCACCTCTCTAGTTTTCCTCCAACAATCTATTGTTTTTCAAAGCCCGAACACTGTCTATACAAATAATGGAGGAAAAAAAAATGATTGCTCCTAAAGGCACCAATTGTCTCCATATATCATATAAACATTTAGGAACACTGAAAAAAATTAATTTTTGAATTTTAAATACGTTGCCTGTTTAAATTTCTCAGTACAAGTTGTAACCAAAAGTATCAAAACATCACTAACACACATTCCCTAGCATAATCACTGTTGACAAATGTAATATATTTTAATTCGTATTAATGACCTATTTCACCGTTAATGTTTCAAATCTTTTTGCAGTCATTCATCTGGTTTCAAGAAATGATTCATGTAACTGTACTGTAGGTTGTGCATACTGTAATTGTTAACACAAATTTTGCAGAATGAATAGTAGACATGTTGCCATAAATGAAAAAAACTGGAGTAAAAAAGTACAGTACATGAAGAATTTTACTCCCCCATTTTGTGTACTTCCAAGTAGAGCCGAATACACACAGCTGAGCACCCGAGTGTCAATTCACCTTTATGTAAAGTCACTCGGTTATCACGTGTACACTAAACCAACCTCAAGTGAAGTTTGCTTGGATCAAAAAAGTGGATAAGGCTAATTTCTTGTAAGTATTTGACCTCAACCTCACTAATCTGTAGTGATCAGCGAAACCTGGCAACTTGACTGAGTGGATTGGCTCACTCTAGCAAGTTACTCTTCGTAAACATTATTATGTTGTTACGTTTTACATCTTGTTCGTAAGAACAGTTTCTGAGTTTTGTTTTACAAATGGCAGATGAAATAGATTTTCGCAAGTAAACAACATAATAGCACATAAAACTTTAGTAAAATTCACTACTAAATAAGAATTTAATGAAAAACCATAGCTAAAGCACAAATTCACAAAAAAATCTTATGCATCGTAAGTAGCGAATTTTTATAATCGTACTTATGCATTATAAACTAACTGTAACAGGTATAAAAATTATGTATACAAAATAGTGCTTTCATTCTGTATGTTACATACGTCTGCTTCTTCGAACGTAAGGCGTTACAGAGTATTCCACTTTGTCAGGGGATTCTCTTAACTCAGCCTCTGTAACAAAAAAATTCATACACTACAATAAGTTTATTTTCTCTGTTTATCAATTTAAATTGATTATCTTTTCACTAAAGGCGTGCTAATATTCTAAATTTTGAGTATTTTTTAATAGTAAATGAGTAACATTCAAATTCGAAAAAAGAATACCAGATTCCCGAATTTCGAAGTATTCGTACAATTTTGAATATTGAATTAAAAATATTTTCTTAAAATAATCTGAGCGGCTAACAAGGCTATTTTTACTCACGAACGCAATATAACTTATGGATTTTATAGTTTTCGCTTATATTTAAAGGTAAAAATAAATAGTAGGAATAGAACTAACATTAGTGGATATTTTAAACATAAATTCACGTGTGACATCACGTTCGTGGCCATAGATATACTCACGCAGATACTCATTTTGACTCAACCCCGTCCTCTCCCTGTGAGGTGTGTGTGTGCGATAGCGAGAATGCACCTGATGTGGGTCGGACTAGCGCACGCCTCGGAGAGTAAAGCCGAGGGGAGCCGAGCGCTAACCGCACGGAGAGATGGGGGAGGATCGTACTTATCTGGGGCAGGTTTTTAGTCACTCACCGGTTAAAACAACTCCCTCAACAGCCTCTGCTTTCTGTCTGACAGAGGTCTGGGTTTTGGGCTGGCCTCGTCGCGCAAATGTTGCACTCGACGGGGTCGGGCGGCGATCCCTTGACAGGAGTCTTGAGGGAGCTAATGATAGGTGGTGGCCTCCTGGCCATACGTCACAGTAGTCTACTCACTGAGTCCGGGTTGCGCTTCCGCTTGCGAGTTCTGCGTGGAGGCGGCGTTTGCTCGTCACTCACTGAAGGCGAGCTGCTCTGGCGGGCTTGGAGCTCGAGTTTACAAAATGCGCTAAATGAGAGCTGAGCTCCCTGTACCTAAGTAGGTGATGGGATAAGTTTAGGTGATGTCACTGGAACGTGGGCTTGGCGGTGTCGCTCCTGAACGGCCTTTGCTTACTACTGTTGAATTTCAGGTGGCCATAGGTTCTAGAGCAGGCGTGCCACCTCAACACCCACATATTTCTCACAAAATTAAATACTCTACCTCCACAAAATTAAATACTTTACCATCAGGTCCCACTTAAAAAGTACGATGCCGTAAAAATAATAATACACAAGGATCAATACATACAATTTCACTACACTTAATTTCAAAATTTACGTTTCTCTTAAGTTTGCATAAAAACATGTCCATCTCAAAGTTCGTTCATTTGTTTACATACAGTGCAAAAAGATTTATAAAATACCAAAACACGTGGTTTCCACTCTGGATTATTTTACAAAACAAGGTAACCTGTATAGACTAATGTTTAGACATACCAGTAGGCATCGGAAAAATTATATACACAAAATAGCGCTGTGCAGAACTGAGGGCGTCGTGCCTGCTTAGGCCTAACCTCAAAAGAGACAAGCTCGGGAGGCGAGCGCAAAAAACGTAAACAGAAACGGCGGGCGTCAACTCATCATCATATATGTTGCACTCAAAGCATAGCAATATGCGTTAACGGACATCTCAATATATACAAAATGGCGGTAGTGGTATAGATTGCTACAGCGGCAGGAAAAGTTCAGCGTCTACCTAGTTCCCGTGCATACATCTATGAAAGGGTGTTTAACGCAGTTTATTTACATAAAATGTTTGCTGCGAGGAAGTATAATAATTATTACTTTCGTTAAGCAAATAAACAGAAAATATTGTGGAACCTTACTGATGTTGTAAAGAGTAGAAACATGAAATAAAATGGCCAAAACGTGGGGAAACATTATTTTCAGATTTTGGTGTAGTCTGCAATTCCGAATTTAACATGACCAATGTGTGGATCCAAGATATTCGTTGGGATGAAATTACAACGGTCCATGCTAGAACTTTAATGTACCGCTATGTAAACATTTCTGTAAAATGCAAGACCATGATTGAAATCTCTGTAAACATTAGTAGTGCATTGTTTCCTGCACACTAACATCTAATTTTTCGTAGCATTGTAATAATTTACTACACATTAATTTAGTTTTCAAATTTCTGTACTAAAATTATTCTAAAAATATTACAGAAAAAAATTTTTTTTCTTTTTATCTTTATACATGTAGGCCAAGAAGTAAACTAGATCAGCTGTGCCATCTGTAGTAAGCACTTGTTTACAAAACCAAATTTATTTTTTCTCACAAAAAGAAGACTAAGAAGTAAAAGCAGAATACTGCTGTAAGAACAGGTACAAAGTAACAAAAACCAATAGTGACCTCTCAGTTTAAAGTCTTCCAGTTAAAGATTCTTTCACTTACACAACTGTATTTTTTGGTCCCATCTTAAGTCCCAACATACTTTTATCATTCAGTTTATATATTCCTTCAATTTAAGGACAGTTTTCTTAGTCCCTTGAGAGTCGTTAAACTGAGAGATTACTGTAGTGCAGTAAAACCCCTTTTATAGCAACCACCTCTCTATAACAACCCTTTCGTCAAGAACCGTGGCATTTTACTGTACAGTTAAACCTCTTTATAAAGACCGCCCCTATATAAAGACCCTATTCTAGGGAACCATGAAGGATCTTTATAGAGAGGTTATTCTGTATGTTTTAAGAATTTTCGAGATAATTAAATAAAAACTGCTAAATTTTTATGCTTTTATTTACAAAGCAAAGTAGATTTCTATATCTCAATGTAAATGGAAGATTATGCACTGGCTATTGTGTACCTAATTTAAAGATACACAATTCGAAAAAATTAATAGTAGTTCGAAAACTATTCAAAACACTAAAATTACTATTTGCAGACGCCAGCTTCAAAAAAAAAATAACAGTCAAGAAATGTTGGAATAACTAGTTTTAAGCATCGCTTAGTTCCTTATGATATGCTTAGTTAATATTTTTATGCACACCCCTCATTCTATGCAGATATACATTACAACAGGAGCATAGCAAACCAACACAAATTAGTCATGATACATAAATATAATACCACCATAATAGCAACATACAACAACAATTAACAACATGTAGGCAAAAAAATGAATGGCCTTAGTATAGGTTCAGGATAAAATGAGCAGTTTTGAGACACCTAATCTTTTTGTCTTTCACATAATTTATAGTTTCCCGCAACTTTTTAACATAAACAGAGCAGCCTAAGTAACAATCTAAGTGTATCAATTGTATTGTATTCAAAGCTAACGTTTGAAATGACAGATAGAATTTTTCAATTATTATTATTATTATTATTATTATTATTATTATTATTATTATTATTATTATTATTATTATTATAGACACTGTGGTATTCAAAAGTGTACCTATACGATGTTTCAGAAATAAATGCTGCTTATTAAGGGAGAGTGTTTGACAATTTTATTGTATTTCAAGTTTTTTAGCCATAACATACATTCTACAGTTCAGACTGTATTATCAAAATTTTCTCTTTGACAATGCATAGGATATACTCTTGTGAAACTGCTTGACATAAATAATAATGTAATCTAACATTAATTTGTCATGCAGAATCATTGTAAGAGAATTATAGATTAACTTTCAAGGATTCTCTTACAACGATTATGTACGACAAATTAATGAAAGATACAATTATTATTTATGTCAAGCAGTTTCGAAAGAATATATCCTATGCATTGTCGAAGAGAAAATTTTGATAATACAATCTAAATATATGTTATGCCTCAAAAACTGAAAATACAAATAATATTTCTCTAACACTCCACCTTAACAAGGAAAACTTCTTAGGAACGTTAAATTACATGAGTGTGATGGACAAGGTGCAGAATTATTAACATTATTAAGCAGAAAACTTTTTAAATTGATTAAGACATTTCAAATAGATATTACAACAATAATACAAAACATTGCAAAGGCAGGTAAGTAAACAAATTTAATGAACCACACAGCTAGCAGTCTTAAAATAGCATTCTTTAAAATTGTTTAAAAATGTCTAGCTAAAATACACAAAATATCAGCAACGTGAAAATTTTTTTTGTAGTTTTCAGAAGTTGAAATTGGTTCCTTTCCATCTTGCTAAGGCAGCAAATTTAAGAATACCTTCACAATTGAATAGAAGAGCTAACGAATAACACGAATCTAACGAAAAAGTGTTTCGTGTTTCCTCTCATTTTAAACACATAGCCTTCAGTTTTTAATTACAAATGTCTAACTCAAAACAGTGGATTTTCAAAAACTTGTTCCCTTTATATATATATTTTACCGCATTGTCCATTAATTTATTCCAGTTCCTTCAATATTCCTATTTAAATAATGCTAATATTAACCACATTAAGTTTGTTCGTTGTTTATATAATCCTAATCGTCCATTCAAAACAACGACGATGGTTTGAAACAAAAGGTACGTTCACCAGAGATTGCACGGATCAAATGTTTTTCACACTTTGTGATGTAAAACAGTGGCAGATGATAGAAATTTGTTACAATCGGTAGTATTTTCGTTGGCAGCAATGATAGCACATTCAATGTTGTTCTTATTCTTATGTGTTTACCATTTTCATAGGTTGGCTGCGTTCAGGATGTATCAAACGTTCAGGTTGGTGGCCATGAGAATGTATCAAGCACTCGTAGGAATGGAGGCAAGAAAACATCCAGCAACTATGACTATGTATGGAACGTTCTATGGTGTTATGAGTCCATTTTAACATATATTACAGTAAACACATGGCAGTATTTTAATTAGCTCAACTATTGTATTATCAGGCAGTATTAGTGGCTGATCTTGCAATTATTTACTATTTGGATTGCTAGTTTTGTTATTTAAGGGAATTTAATCATAAATTCTTATTAAAAGACTATTGGCTTCCAGACAAATTCATGCTTTGAGGTTATCTATGGTATTTATCGACCTAAAAAAAACAAGATTGCGTCCATTGTTTCCTCGCATGCTCTTTTATGTGTGGGCCACTGAAAAACAAGAGTTTCGAGAATCCACTGTATTGTTAACTCTCCTCTGCGTAAATGAGTTGATTACTATGTAACACTAGAATAGCTTCTATTCTCGATCCAGTAATTAATGGTTTGAAGTGCCCAGAGTAAATCTGTCTTCAAGTCTTGTGGTAACCTAAGTCATTGTAACTAATGTCGAAACTCATGTTGTTAATCTCATGTCAAAACCATTGAACCACCTATGGAGATTTACCTAAACCAATGTAGTTAAAGTATTATATGAGTGTGCTGTTCAACCTGAACAAAGTGATGTAACTTGTTCTGTCTTGAATATATGCATCCTGTGCAACTGAACTACTTTGCCTTTCTCTATTAATGGGAATCTCATCGTAACAAACAACCTGTGATGTTTAATCTAAAGAAAGTGACATCTGCTTTCACCTTTTACTTTTTTTTGTAAGACACAGTCCCTGTGCTTTTGTTACTTAGAGCTCTACCTTGTTGGTTCCCTCAGTAGTCACTCACTGGACCAAAAAATGGTTCTACACAGTTAACTTTAGAAGCGTAACCATGTCTATCATGCTCTCTTATAGAGACTCACATTGCTACACTTCAGCAATCTCATAGCCAGTAACCAGATATCAGTAATTACCCACTTAACCTACAATTATTTTATGTGCAAGTCAATTTTATCAGGAATTAAAATTTTTATTTTCCAGGTAGATACAAAAATTTTGAAGTTGACTTATATTCAGGCAAATACTGTAATAATTCTTCTGGTATACCTCCACACAGTCACCAAAGAGTACTACTGTATTAACTTTAACCATATTTATATAAACATTACTAGAACTCTTGTTATATTGAACCCATTAGTGCAACTAATCTGACATAAACAGTTTGTCTGAATACTCAGGGTGAGTACGCAATAATGGAAGCTAGCATACAAACTATTCAGACACAGTCTGAAGTAACGTGTGGCTTAGTAATGATAACTTGAGTATTAAGTAGAAGTCCTACATAGTACAACACACAGAAGAATATGAAAATGAGAAAAAAAGCTTGCACTTATTGTATAACCATGTCCTATTATAGCTAATAATAGTGTTAGCTTACCTTCAAAGTGAACTGAAGAAACATCCTTTGGCCTTTCATCTACAAACGGAAATAAGAGAATTATTATCGATAAAACATTTGAACATTGAACATGTTTAAGATTCTGTTGAGTAAAGAAAATCCTGCATTATAAACAGTCTCCTTATATTCCTACATAAGACACATCAACTTCAGCAAGCAAAGAACAGTACAATAAGGAAACAGAAAGTGCAGAACATTTAAATATCAAGAAATGAATGTAACAAATAAACTGATTTTAAAACCAAAGATAAAAACATACAATATATAAACTCTTTTAAATAACACCCTAGAATTCTTGTACGCATAAACAAGCTCCCTTAATATCAGTGCTATTTTAGCAACAATTTTGCTAACAGACCGTAATGTTTGACTCTACCAAGTCCTTTAGTCAGGACATCAGCCACCATGTTTTCTGTGAAACAATATTCCACCTCTATCTGGACGGCTTCTATATAAAAGGAACCAAGCGTCACTTTCTCATTGTTTTAGTTATGTATACCAAGTACATAACAAACCTTTAAATTTTGCTTACATAAATATAACCAAGCCTCATGTACCCTGTGCTACCTTCTGCATTACACAGAACCAGCCACCACACAATCAACTTACCTTTGCAAGCTATTTTCTCAATTTAAAGTATATGTTGCTTGGTTCCTTTTATATAAAAGCCGTCCATCTGATCTTGCTTAATACAGTCCTTAATAAAGTTGTGCCCAATGTCAATATGTTTACTCTTATTATGAAAGATAGGAGTTGTGCTCAATTTTTGAGTTGATTGTCATTGTAGAGCTGGATACACACCTTTTTCCTTAACAATTCACTCATGAACTCCTGTATTAACATAGCTTGTCTTTGCAGCTCCTGAGATGGCCATATATTCTGTTTCTGTGTTGGACATAGCCTCTTACTTCATAACCCTGAACAGTGTTCCTTTGAGCTCTGAATTCTAGTAGTAGTTTAAGTCCTTGGGTACTTTGCAAATAACACAGAATTCTTTTAGCTGCTTTCCAATCCTCTAATGTGCAGCAACTGTTGAACTGACTCAAAAAGTTTACCGAATGCTAATGTGATACATCAGGCTTCGTACACACTGTTAGATACATTCATGAACCTATGAGGCTCTGACTGACATTGCTCGTGCATACCATTCCCTTGCAGATTGTTTTAAGCCATATACAGCTATGTTCAGTTTGTAAACATGATCCCATTTAACTTTCAAATGAAAACCTGCAGGCTATTCCATGAATACAGTTTCTTTTAAATCCTCATTTAGAAATGCTGTGGTTACATCCATCTGGTCAACAGACAACTTCAACTCGACTGCCAGGGCAAATAAGAATCTTAGTGAAGAATGTCTAATCACAGGAGAGAATGTTTTGTCAAAATTAAAATCTACACCTTGCCTCTGATCAAGACTGAAACCCCTTGCTACTAACCTTATTTTGTAAATGAATACCCATTTTATTCCTACTATCTTTTAATCTTTAGGTCTTGGGTACAAGAGTCCAAGCCTCATCATCACCAAAACTCATTTCTATTGTTTTTAACCTTTTTTTTTCCTGTGCTTTTGAAAATCTTGTTCTAGAGATTTAGAGTGCCAGACTGATCACCGGTGCGCACAATCAAGTGTGGTGTGTTTCTTGCTTGTTCTCTTTAGTTCATCTAAGTTTTCAGTTGTTGGATTTTTAGTTGCTGCAACATTATGTAGTCTGATAAGGATGTAAAATGTTACAGGCTGGAATACCAGAAATGATGCAAAGAAACATGTCATGCTTTAAGTCACGCTGTACAAAATATTTAATGAGGAAGGCCTATCACAAAAAAATTATTTTACGCACACCAAATGAAACTTATATTGATTGCTTTAATAGCTTCTTATATGCCACAGAGAAGCCATTTTTCCCATTAATACAGTAATAGTAATATGTCACTAAATGTTATCTGCAGTGCATAGCCGAAAAAAAAATATTACATTCGCAACATAAATACTTTGAATTATGACGTCGTTATCCCCATGCCGACGCCATTTCACGTTTCTAGTAAACATGACTGATGAAAAATACACTGATTGGATACCAGACTGGTCACCAAGCCACTTCAAATGAAACTACGCGTTCCATTTGCTAGTGGCAGCCAATAAGAAAATAGATGACAAAATCTTAACATCAAACAAGCAGTCATTGTCCACAATTATATCCGGGCAACGAAACATTAGTTTTCTAACAGTAAAACATACACTGCTGCAAAATCGTACAATAACATGACTTTCCGTACATTTTACAGGTAAACCATACAAGTTAGCAAATATGCACAAAGTCTTCAGCAAGCATAGAACAGTAGAATAAGGAAATGGAAATTGCTGAAAATTTAAAATTTCAACAAATGAATGTTACAACCAAAACAGATTTTAATAACATATGGTTTTATATATTATATAAAACATACAATATGTAAACTCCTTGAAATGCAGTAGAACCCTGTTATAACATTTTTAAAGGGACACAAAAAATTGCACTTTATAAATGGAAAAAACAAAAAGAGGGTAATTTCCTATTACAACAGTTTAAGGGACCACAGGATATTGCTATTATAAGCAGGAAAACTTTATACGTGGGAACATTAAATGAGGGTTCTACTATAGCACCTAAGATTAAAGTCCTTGATTTATGTCATACCTCTGAGCGGTGCTCTCTGTTCTTTCCCTGAGGGTTTTACTGGGGATAGGAGTTGTGGAATTGAGGGCTTGTTTTTGTTTCTGTGGAGTGTTAGTGAAAGCCCCGGTCGCCGATGCTAGGGCTCCCCCATTCGACTTCAGCCCTGTCACTACACTGGCCATGGAGGGGTAGACCTGGGGGAGGAGGGGAGTGTCTGGTTCTGGTGGCCGACGGTAGGAGCATCCTGGTCGGCGAATCGAACCTGGAGAGGTACTGGGAGTCAGGTGCTCACTCTTTGATCGGGCTTGAAAGGGTCAACACAGCAATTTGGTGCAGACGTCAGTTGGACTGTACCGGTAGGCCGGTGGTCTGAGTAGAGGAGGATTTCGTCGGTGCAGCGATGGTAGCAGGCAAGGTTTCCTTATCGCCGAGTGCGCGAAACTACATTTGGTATGTGTAGTTATCGAGGGAGTGGCTGTCTTTGGTTTTTGGTGAGTCTGCTAATAATTTTGTCGGCTGATGACGACTTTTGAAATGGTGTCACCGAAAGGTCGAAGCTCACAGTTTTTTCCTTGGTTTTGATTCGAGGATTTAAGGAAGGGCAGTGCATTTAAGACTTTTTTAGCCTTAAGGGAAGAAAGCCCTCCATAAATAAGTTGCAGAAGAATTAGACTTTTATTATCGATTTGGGCAGAGGAAATGTAATTGCACCGCGAATTGTATGGTTTGACTGGAGGAATGGGAACATGAGAAAAAGAGTGTGTGGTTTGTGTACTTCAAATTGTTTAGAGAGAGAGATTTTAAACGTAAAAACGTGGAAGGAAGTCGGTACCTTATGGCATGTACTTTTTCAGGAATTGTAAAGGGATTGTAACCTGTGTTCGAGGATTGAATACAATAATCTTGAAATTACTTAATGATCCTTTTCATTGCTCAAGAATGTATGAAAGTAACCCTTATCGCTAATTGCTATAAGCATAGATTAGTTGATGTGTGTTATTTCTGTTAGTCTTGCCACATTTACCTATGTTTTGAGGAAAACATAAAAGTTTACACGAAGGTGGGGAGCCTCAATGAGTAAATTGGGTAAATTGTCTGTGCACCTCTTTACGTCATTTCAGCTTAACGTCACTAATGTTTGAGTACTCATATTTCAATTTGAATAGTCACAGATTCACAATAACGGCATTTACGATGTTTGCCGCATCTCTTTCGTTCACTTTGGTTTGACAAGACATCGTACATAAATGAAGGGCTGTACAGCAGTTTAACCTTTTAGTAGTTGTTCAGGGTAGTTGGTGAACAATACACGTTCAATGCCATATCTTATCATAAGCTATGACAGATACTGCCTGCTTACCACATCTACACAGGCTGGAGTGAAACAGCAATTTCCCCTTTCCCTCCATGGAGCAAACCATGACCGTCAGTCGCTGTGTAGACAGAGTTTTAGACGTGCCACTGTTAACATTATCGTGTTAATGTGTCTGCAGTACAGTATCAGTTCACTGCTATTTACAGTTTTTACTTTATGGATTCCAAACAGTTTAAATTTAGTTATGAAAAATAAATACATAATATCTGTTTCATTATCCACAAAAACGGAAGTTTTACTATGTTTCTATACAGACGAGTGAACTGTTAACATACGCAAGGTTTTACAAGATTTAATTATCTGTTTGTGATGTAGATTTTAATACCGTACTCTCATGATTCTGACGTTTACATAATTTATTTTAAGTCTAAGCTAGAGCATATATAACAAATCTGCTAGACAGCTTTGTTTAAAATAATTTCCATCATGTTGGTGAAATTTTTACAACAGTAAACATTATGGTTTTCGCTAATCATTTAAATAACTAAATTTTGATTAATTGACTTGTCGAAACCATATGTCCGATCATGAAATAATTACTTATAACTGCAAAAACCACTGTAAAGAAAATAGTACAACAGATTCAATATATTGGATCTCATTCAAGAATGATAAAAATAATTATCACCAAGACATCAGAAACAGGGGAGAAGGTCTTAAGCGTTGTTTTCTAGCACAAAATATTACAAATATACTACAGTAGATTTCATCAGAGTTCAGACACTTTTCCAGATCAGCCAAGTTATAACACTACAGTTTTAATGGCATGTAAACGTAAAAAGGTAGTTCTGACAATCTATCAGAAGCTGCAATTAATTGACACGTTACAAAAGGAGAGGCAGTGATAAAGCTTGATAACGATTATAGCATTGGTGTAGAAACTGTTCACGACAAAAAATATAACAAAGAAAGAATTCTTGATTTTTTTTAACACTGTGAAAATGGTGCAAATCCTTTGAAACAGAAGACTTTGAAAACTTTAACTCTCAGAGATTTATACTTAATCCATTCCAAGGTTGCATCAGAAATAGACATTGTCACTGGAAAGCTTTCAGTCATTGGTTGTCTGGTTAGTTAAGCAGTTGAACTTGTGCTGTGCCCTCAGTTTGTACTGGGGCCCGTTTTAAAACTGTGTGAACCCTATTGATTGGTTGTTACGTGTTATTGAATGGGACTCTGTGTTTGGAAGCGTGCGGGGATGCTTTGCCGCTCGTCGGAACTCTTTGGCTATCTTCGGCTCCCTCCCTTCCCCTTCCCCGTTGCCTAGGCCGGCCGCCTAGCTCTCGAGTTCAGTTGGATCCTGGTCGACCTTCTGTGTACTGCTTTCCGTTAGCGCTCGTCGAGGCCTCGTTGGCTGCTCTTCGATAATGTTAGTGAGTTAGTTTTTTTTTATCCGATTCGTTGGAGTTTTTGCTTGAGCCTTCTGCCACGCGTTTTCTCTGTCGTAAGTGAAGATATGTATCAGGAGTCGACGGGGCGCTGACGAGTTGCTTTCCTTATTTAACCTGTATGCGCTTTAGCCCTTTTGATTGCCCCTTTAGTATGTGTTTTTTCAATGAACTTAATGGCCCTTTAAGGAATGCCTTATATGGAGTGTTTGTAACTTGTTAAAAAGAAAACGAAAATGTACAAGAAGCCGAATTAAATAAAACCCTGTTGTGTAACTTGAATTTCCGCTTGTATATCTAAAATTATAGTATTTTGCTCCACTCGGTATTCGAACCTGTTGTTTTGTGTGCCCTGATGGTACACAGTGTCGTTGGAACAAAAAATGGTTTTGATGCAGCATTGCTACATTTGTATTACAAACTTAATGATTCAACAATCAGTTTCTTATTTTTAAATCCTCTGTAATGATACCACTCTGTGCACATTAAAAACTATACGATTCCTGTTCTCACGAAGGTATCAGTCTGCCCGAACTACTCTTGTGGGAAACCATGAGCAGAAGTAACTGAACTCACTTCCCAAAGGCATGACATTTGACAGTTGATGTCTTGCAAAACACATGGACGTGGTGCAGCTGCTTGTTACGAAGCCAAGTCAGTGCCGTTCAAGCTTGCGACATGTACTACCAAAACAGAGACAGTGTTTTGTTCCTCTGCTAGAACGAACCACAGCACAGTGCTCTCTACAAATACTGACAACTCCTGACAGAACATAGAACATTCTGGGGCTACAGAGCAGAGCATTTGTGTGCCATGCAGCGCAGCGCACTAGCCTTCACCATTGTTATTTTTAGGTTCAAAGGCAAACAGTGCTGAGGAATTTACCGCTTTCAACACTTTTATACACCCAAATTAGCAATTTTTATTCACCATTTTAGGGGGCACAAACACACCCAGGCACAAACACACCCAGACACAAACACACACACAGGCACAAACACGCAGACATGCAGACACACAGGCATACACACAAACACACACAGATAGAGGTTGTAACTTTATTGGTGACAAATTTATTTGGGGATGTTACGTCCACAAAGATTTGAAAAAAAGTTTATATGAACATAGGTCTCAAAATCAGTAGTTCCTTCACACTGTCTCTCTCTCTCATTCGCCACGCTTATCAGTAAACGCCTATTGCATGCATCAAGACGTCACGTGCACACACACACAGACACACACAGTGGTAGTTCCTTCAGCCTGAATGAGTGACAGAAATTTTGGTCAGCGCTTAACATCTAGGTCTTCAGCGCTGGTGATGGGTGACATGAGCAGGTCTCAAAGTGGTCTAATGCGTCTAAAATAGTGAATATAGTGACTGTCTGATTTGGAAAAGTGACTACGAAGTGACTACAAAGGGAAAAAAGTGACCAAAATGTGACTTTACATTAAATTATCCAATGACACCATTTGTACCTTTTTTCCTATAAATAAAATGTGATGTATGAAAGAACTGTGCAATGTGAGTACATGACTGGATTTAGTTTCTTGGACATACTCTAGTGCAACATACATACATGACTATCAAAGAAAACTATAGATGATGGAAAAACATAAATAAGCAGAATCCAGTTCCCGAAATGTCATTTCTACTGTCTGGAAAACTGCTGTGTTTTGTTTTGTCTCATCTTTGTGTCACTTGTTTTTATGTTCCTTGTCTGACTTCTACTGTGTTTTGTTTCGTCTCGTTGTGACACATGTTTTTTTCAGTTCGTGTCCGATATAACATTGGTTTTGCTTCGTCTCATTGGTGTCGTATTTTTATTTTGTGTGTCGTAAATTTTTCCGTTTGTTCCTTTGTCAAAGTACACCTCAAACCTGAGTTGTCTGCTATGGTGGTGTCGCAGATTTTTTCTTTTATTATTTTTCTTTTTTAATTTTTTTAAAATTTATTTTTTATCTGTTTGTCCTTGTTTTTAGCTGACCCAATTCCATTTATGGAATCGTATGTTGTGTGTGTATACTGTTCACTAAAGCACATTCTGCTTAGGCCTATTTATGTTTCTCCATTACCTTTAATTTCCTTTGAAAGTTATCTAGATTGCAATGGACTAAATCCAGTCAAAAAACACTGAATACTTGCTGCCTCTGTATTCTATGCTTGCTACATAAAACATTTGTCATAAATATCACAAACTACTTTTTTTTGTGTGTTTTAACCAGGCTACGTCTTTCAATCAGGCTGTGTCAGAATTGGTACTACGTACTACTGCTACATCAAATTTGTATGGAACTACCCTATACATTAGTCACTTAACCATTCTGTCAAACAAAATATATTGGAAATGTCCATATAGGCAGCTGTTCACCAATTACACACATACAAACACTCTGTACTAACGTTTCACACATACGATACTTGAGACACTTGTTTTCTGTAAAAATACTTTAATGATTTCATCCATTTTAATGAGTAAATTTCATTACTATATTTACTGTTTTTCATGTCAAGACCTATTGTCGCAGTATTGAATGTGTGCAAAGTATCTTATTTTAGTTAAATATAGTATAAATATAAATATTTTATTTATAAATATGTAACTTAAATTTAATGGTATAAAATATACACAAATGTGAGTTGTATGGACATATAAATCATTAAATACATATGAATGAAATTAAGACATACAGGTTATAAAACAATATTAATAAGCAGGATATATATATATATATATATATATATATATATATATATATATATATATATATATATATATATATATATATATATATATATATATATATATATATAAAAAATTAATTCCATCAGTAAAATTAGACACTTTGTGGAAAAAAAAAACAACAAAATTCCAATGTTATCAATTATGCCGAACTGTCTGAAAAATTTATTTGCTTCATATTTTCCAATGTAACGTCTGTATCAATAATTTCAAGGTGCAATCACAAGCGATTAAGAATTTATAACTTCTGTGAGGCGGTCCACCCACCACTTAGGCCTTTATTATTTCATGTCTTATTTTTATTTTATTATTTCCTTATGTTTGAATTATTGAATTTGCTATTATATATATTATTACTTTGAGATATTGTTGACAGTTGTTTGGCTTTTTATCATTATCAGTTTTAAAATTGTTAAATTTTATATGTATTTAATTTGGTTTGTTTAGGCTGAGGCAACTTTGCGTTTTAATTTAAATTTAGTAATAACATTTGCAGCTTAACTGTTATTGTATTGTAACTCAGGGCTGGGTGTATTGTTGGCAAGTATTGTTGGATGGCACAGGTGTGCCTACCCAGTTCCTGGAATCGCTATATTTAGATTTTTAACTGTTTTTCGCTAGAGGCGCTGCAGGGAGAGAGCAAGCTTCGCGGGTCAGCCATTTTTGGGTACTTGGTTTCCGGGCGCGGACGAGGATGGCGGTCTGGAACGGTTGGTGGGCTGTGTGTGAGCGAGGTGGCGGAGCAGCCATGTATACATAGAACCTTTTTTCAGTGCTTTAGTCACTCAGGGCAGTGCCCGTGCGTTCGTGAGGATGTTGTAAATAAAAGGTGGCTTGTTTTGGTATTTTGAAACTTTTTAAATTCATCAAGTTTTGGGGTTGAGCTGTTCTCTCCCGGGAGCGTCAGGCTGTTGTTTTCAGACTTATGATTGAAATCTAAAACTTTCAGTATGTAACGTTGATTTCTTTACAAGATTATTTAATAAAACAGTCACGCCAATAAGGTTTACATTTTTTTTAGTAGACTACAGCAAAACCACTATACGATCACAACTGGCCACGTCAGAGGTTAAGTTAATAATTATGTAAAGTAGCGTCATCTTCATAGAGCGCCTACGCGCTACATTTCTGGCGCCGTGACCAGGATGAAAGTAACTTCATCTTCATTCAAGCTTTAGCGCCACACGCGTTACATATTCTGGTGCCGTAACCAGGATACTGAAGGAATACTAGTACATCAGTGCTGTGTTTGGGAATTTTCCGGTCACCTGGTTTCTTTAGTTTCGGCCCTGGGAGTTTGGGATCGCAATGCAAGTGTAAGTCTGAAGACATCATCATTTGAAGATGCATTACGGCAGTGAACTGATTGTCAATGCAGCAACAATGTGTATCTCTAGGTCAGCGGGAGTTACGGCCAACGGCAAGTTACGTATTGTGTAACTTTATCAGCAGCGGCAGAGGTATATGTTGCATTAGGTGCTACATGGCAGGAGGAGGCGCGACCAGGTAAAAGGCGAGTTCAGTGTGTAAAGGTATGTTTCCAGCAACGTAATATATATAATTTTTATTTTGGTTTGCGACGCCATGAGTAATTATTGTCACCGACTCATCCTGCAGTGTCATTACCTGTATTGTTTGAACTGTAAGTGTCTTATATTACGTTTGTGATCTGTAAGTTTTGGTTGTAGTTATGTCACCAGATCTAACAGCAGGGCAATGGAGGGCAGTGAACCAGAAGTGGTACCTCATAATAATGGTTTGACGCACGTAGAAGTTTGCAGTAACAGCAATACTGATAGTATTATTATTGATCATAGTGAATCTGTATCGGATATTTTGTTCTACACTGAAATGGATGCTGCCTCTGTCACCCCATCAGCTGCGAGGGATGAGCAGGGCCTTGCTGGCATGATTAAAGGCTTGTTAGAAGCTCAGACAAAGAGTTTGGTAGGGGAAATAAGGTATTTGGAGACAAAATTCAGCCGTGTTGAAGCTAAACTATCAGAGTACAGAGAGGAAATGAAAGGGGAGATAGAGGTTGTTAAGGGCAAACATTTGGAATTTGAAAGCTGTGTCATTGGTAGGCTTGTAGAAGTTGAAAATAGACAGGAAGTTTTTGACCTAGAGCAAGTTGGTGCAGAAAAAAGGGTAGAGAGTTTGGAGAGGAAGCTTGAAGGGCATGATAAACAGTTAGGTGTGCTTGATGCACAATCTACAACTTTAGGTGAGTTAATTGCTGTTAATCTATCTGAAATTGCTAATCTGGCTAGGGAGTGTGGGAATGTAAATGAAAGAGTACAGCAGGTGAGTGAGATCAGTAATGCACTTATTGTTGAAGTTAAGGGTGACATTCTGCAAATTGTTGAGCCTAAAATTTTAAAGGTAGAAACTGATTTAAGTATACAGAGCAGACAGATTCAAGAGTTACAGAAGGTCAGTGGTAAGGCCTTCGTAAGTGTGTTAGGTGGGGGGTGCAGGAGTTTGAAAATAAGTCATCCTTACAGTGACAGAGACATCCCTAAGTTTTCAGGTAATGATAGAACACATCCCAGGGGTTTTCTTTCTAAACTGGAAGAGTTTTTTTGCCATTTTTGATTGTACAGAGGAGGAGAAGCTATTGGTGGTAAGGAGATCGGTGACAGGGGCCTGTGAGAATTGGTTTAAACTGGTCAAAGACAGAATCAATGTATTTAGTTACTTTAGGAAGGAGTTTCTCAGTGAGTATTGGAACAGTCTGATACAAGGGATTGATAGGGCCGAGTTGTACCAGGGTAGGTGTGTTGCTGGGCGGCTGGAGAGTCACCTCAGTAAGGTGGTAGAGAGGTCGAGATTTTATGATGTACCACTGGGTGAGGAAGAGATTGTTACAATTGTCTACTCGCAGACCCCGGTGGCAGTGCAGGCAGCACTGGTAGGTAAGGAGATTGCCACCACAGACCAGCTTAGAAAAATCCTAAAAGAGCTAGACAGTATTAGTCATGCTTGTAATGACCCGGGAAGAGGTAGGGATGCTGTGTTCGGCATAGATAGAGACCAGGAAGGTGCTAGGCATAGTGAAGTCAGGAGAGGGCAGTTACAGAAAAATTTTGTTAATGACTATGATCAGAAAGATGCAGGTAATTTAAATAATTACAGAGGTAATCATGGTATTCACTTTCAACAACATAGGAACAGAGGTTCAGATCATGTTCAGGATAGACGTTACCACCAGGAGCAAGAGGGTAGGATTGGGCAGGTCAGCAGGTCTCTGTATAACAATAGAGGAAGCTGGAGAGAAACTAGGTATGGAGCAGGATCGGCAGTAGGGGCAGAGCGGGGAGTTCAAGGTGAAGGCAAGCAGAGAATTGTTGACCTGAGAGGAAATGGAGGAGGCAGAGGTGATCTGAGGGAAAACTCAGTTGGTAGCAGAGATAACTTTCATCATGGCAGAGACAGGAACTCAAGTCAGGGAAACTAGAGGGGTCACCTAGTGGGAGCAGCCGAGCTCAGGTGACCAGTGCTTGTATGGCTGCAGCTATTTTTACAGATGATAGAAAGGAGGAGGAGCAAGTGGTCAACTTATTGTTAGTATGTGAATTGACTTGTAGAGTAGGAGACCAGGGAGTAGCGGTTTTGTTTGACTCTGGTGCAGAAGTGTCAGGAATATCAGAACAGTTTTTGTATGGATTGACTCAAAGGGGCTTCGTGTACTATGGTGGTACTCGCCCCCACTTTACCTCAAAAGTTACACAGTCTCTATACATCTCACCACGGCATCACGTGCGGTAGAGTGAGCTCTCTCTTCTCAGGGTTCACTAGTAGGTTCGAAGGTGTGCAAGCACGTCGTTAAATAAAAGAGTTAAATTTTAGGAGGATGGCATTTTATAGTGCAGAAATTATTCAGACATTACAGAATCACTAAACAAAAACACTCCACCGGTTGACTACCCCTATAAATGGATTGCTGCAGCTAGACCAATTTTAGAGTTATTTGTTACTGAAAGAGTTCCATCGGGCCCGCACACATCACGCCAAAAGGCCTTCTGAATTCGCACAAAGAAAAATATTAAGCCATTTAAAACTGAATCTACCGCAATTAATTAGTGGCTAATGTCGATAAAGTTAAAACAGACTGAAAATTTAACTATGGCATCACAAAGAAGCTAGTTATCCACCACGTGTACTACTCAACCACGTAGGTGGGTCGGCGAACTTATGACCGTGGTTCCAACACGTCCTCATCATGCAGCAGGTCAAGAAAGACTGGGGCGAGTCCAGGGCACGCGCGGCGGACCAAGGGTGCCATAGCCTCCAACCCAGCGCACACGTCCCTCCGGAAATCTTTTTAATTATAACTAATGACACGGGTTACGTAGAACCCTCAATTTAAATCCTATGACTCCTGGCGCATAATACTTGATACATTAATTCTCACTTTACGTTAATTTTTACAGGTTAGTCAAAAATAATTGAAGAAACAATAAAAGGCGTCGGCGGATTAATACATTTGCGGCCATCGCCGGAAACCTCGTGGCATACAGGCGCCAGCCTGTCGTATGCCTGTTGCAATCCACAAGCCCAAACTGACATGAAAAGTGAGAATATTAAATACGCCTTTTGGCTCACATATTACAACAAAAAGTTACTTAGATAAAGTTCCTGAAATTTAAAGCTGAACAAAATGAGACTAGTCAGGAGTCTCTACGACGAAATTGACTTGATTGAAATAATTAAAATTATCAATTACAGTGAACCCTCGATAACTCGGATCGCGATGTCCCGGACTTCGGATAACTCGGACAGAATTTTAAAAAAAATTAATAATTTTTAATTAATTATTTTTTGGTTAAAAAACATAAATCGTTTCTGCTGGATTTAAATTCATCATATTATATTTAGAACTGTATTAAACTTTAAAACGTAGTCGTCCATCGCTACTTTGCCTTATTTAGTTGTTAAATATAAACATCTTAGGAGACATATAAACCAATAACATGGGCCACTACTGCCCTCCGGGTGCCCAAGAGCCAAGGAAATGCACAGCGGCGGTAACACGTGGCCGGCAACATCAGTTGCCGGCCGTAGTGCGCTACTCGGCAATGCCGGACTGGGGCCCACTGCATGCCACATGGCAACGCCGGGCTGCAGCAGTTGCTTGTAAGGTCATCACATTCCTGTGCGCTGTTGTCACCTGCCAGCCAAGCACTAGACACATGAATGTGTGGTACGGTACCTAGATCCTCATTTTCTCCGCCTGAGAGTAATGTGCTGGCGAGACAAAGGATCTAGACACGCGCTCCAGTTGTATCAATTGACAAGCGATGCACGCTTCGCTGCAAGGTCAAATTGGCCTATGTCACAAATATTACGCTCATCAAAATTTCGTACCGTAAATTTTATCAAAAAACGCGGCACTTGTTTTCATTTGTGACAGAAAATGAAATCCTTCAAACATTATACAACTCCACAGCTTACAGCTTAACTTACAAACTATTTTTAGGTTACCAACAAAACATCAATAAAATTAACCAGGTTGTATGATTGCTACAAAATTTTTTTTGGTAAATATTAACAATTGCTATTCATCACGTACCAGCCAAACTATTGATTATAAATATATAGCATGACGAAAAATATTTTTACGGACATTATAAGTAGTTATATGTAGAAAAAAAATTTTTTTTGTTAGGTAAAGTTAGGTTGAAAGGTTAGGTTAGGTAACATAACAAATTATTTATGTAGGACTACTTCAAATGTCTCTAAAAGTCCTAAGTAAAATGTTTCATTAGGTTGTCTAATTTAGGTTAGAGAACCTAACTTGACCTAGCTTTAAATTAGTAACCTAATCCAACTACCGTATTTATGCAGATATAGGCCGCACCTTTTTTCCAAAAATATGATCTCAAAAAGTGGGGTGCGGCCTCTTTGCGAGATAAAAAAAAATTCCCCCCCCCCCCCCCGAAAAAATGATGAATATGTCAACATAATACACACTACTTTACTGTTTTAATTCATTTTCTATGCACAAAAGTCGAAAACAGAACATAAACACACGTAATAAAACATTCGTATACGGCCCGGCAACTACCGCTCACAAGATGTTTTCTTGAACTACAGATCACGAAGGTGGCGTTGGGGTATTTTTTTTTTTAAACAAAATACCGTACGGAGTTGAAAATAAGGGCGGGCCACTAACACAGAATTGTATGTTGACATTTATTTGTGTTTTACTTGTATCCGAGGGCCAATATTTTAATTAGTGAGAATACTATGGTCAGTTTATAAAAGAAACCATTAAACGTGGTAAACTTTCTTGGAAGTAAAATAAATAAACAATAAAAGCAGACATGCAAGTTGGCTTTGTTTACAACAGGTCCCGTGTAACGTTTGGAGTAGGCTAGCGTAGCGTCAGATGCACGAGGCCAGCCGGCAGAGTAGAGAGTATGGCGGAGTGGCGAGCGTGGTGTGAGACAAAAACAAGCTTACAGTGTTGCCAGAATAAGTGTTGCTCACAATATGTACTTTTGAAAGGGCATTTGCTTCTTTTTTTTGGAAGGGATATTTACGTTTTTTTTTTTGGCGCTGAATGTATGTTTACATCATAATAAACACTCACACAGCTGTTAAAAGCACAGTTCCGTCATCTAGCACACACACTTTAGGGCGTGGTTTGGTGTAGCCGCAGCATAAAATATATATACCCTCCCTCCCACCCTCGGCAACGTGTGCATTACGGTAAATAAAGAACATGATAGAATACCAATTAAAATTTACTTGCAAAACATTACAAGTACGAAATACCTACCAATTATGTTCATTAATAAAAAAAACTGAAGTTAAATACAGAATACCTACCAATGAAATTCACTTGCAAAGAAATACTTCACATACATATTAAAAATATTGTATATCTTAGGTTCAGAAAATACATTTATGTACTATGCACTCCCGCTGCTTGCCTCACTGTCACTTTCCTCGTTGCCACTTCTGTCGTCGTCGTCTCCTGGTTCATCCGGGTCATCTGCCTCATCTCGTGCATTCCGTAATGTGTCGTCTTCCGAGCCGTCCATCTCCGACGAGATACCCGTGACCTTGAAGCTTTTCTTCACTAAATCGTCGGAGATGGCACGCCATGCTGAAAGGATCCACCGACACACTTCTGTCAGTGAAGCTTTCTTCGGACGGCCAGATTTCGTTGTCTCCTGATTTGACCGAATCCACTCATTGTACAGACGCCGCATGCGCACTTTGAAAGGGTGGTTTATGCATACGTCGAGCGGCTGTAGCATGCTCGTCATACCGCCTGGTATGACAGCCAAATCCATCTTCCCCTCCTGGAGCGGCTTCTTTACGCCCTCCGTAAGATGGCCTCGGTAGCTGTCTAGAACGAGCAGTGATTTCATTCGTAGAGGTCCCCCTGGCCGTCGACACCACACGCACGAGAGTCAGTCCTTCACTAGGTCTTCGGACATCCACCCTTTTTCCTGGAAGCGCACAATTATTCCGGGTGGGAACTTCTCCTTTGGCAAGGTCTTGCGCTTGAAAACTACATAGGGCGGTAGTTTTCTGCCATCCGCCATCACGCATAACATCAAAGTGCATCTCTGTTTGTCCGCTCCCGTACCAAGAATTTTAACTGAGCGCGAACCAGAAGGTGTGACTGTCGTGGACTCCGGCATATCGAAATATACCGGCGTCTGATCAGCGTTTCCAATTTGGCCTACCTGGTAGTTGTGTTGCCTTCGTAGATTTATTATTAATTATCTCTGGAAGCTTAACAATTTCTCTTCGTAGCTTGCCGGTAGTTTCTGAGCAATGGATGTTCGTCTTCTCAAAGAGAGGCCTTTTCTCTCTCCATGAAACGTCTAACCCATCCGTAACTAGCCTTGAACTCTGCAACGGGTATGTTGTTTTGTCTTGCAAGTCTGCTGCCTTCGAATAACAACATTTCGGTGGTAACTGCAAAACCATTTGGCCTAGTGTTGAGGACAAACTGGTTCAATTCTTCTTCCACCTCGGGATATTTGGGCTTCTGTTCTCTCAAGGTACACTTATTTTTCTTCAAGCCTTGCAACTTCTCTCTCTGTATTATCCACCTTCTCACGTTCTTATCATTTACACCAAATTTCCTTCCCACTCCTCTCTTCCCGTGTTACTGTGCATACTGCACCACTTTGAGTTTGAAGCTAGCCTTATAACTTGCTCTGTCCTTTCCCATCTCTGACGTGCGCAAAATATAAATAAATATATGTATACAAAAACAAATAAATATAAATAAATATGTATAAACAGAAATAAATATGTAGGTATATAAAACTATGTAACGATGTAAAAATATAACTGTGAAATCTCCGGTACACTTTTACGTAGCTGTACAGCGCGACTCAAGCTCTCATAAACAACACTAGCAACAAACCAAACCACGTGAAAACGGGTTTGTGGCAGGTGCAGACGAGTGGGTGGCTCAGATAACGGAACTGAAAGCTAGGCAAGAGGGGAGGTAGTAACACAAGCTGTAGGCAAGATCAAACTCCGCTACACGCGCTAGGCAAGAAGATGATACGCAAGAGGGGAGCGGGGATGGTTACACACGATGCAGACAAGGTCAAGCTCAGCTACGCACGCACTCCGATCGATGGCGCACAGCAGCTGTCATCACACTATGAATACATGGTTGCCAAGCGTCAGCATTTTGGTGCGGCCTCTTTTTGAGATACTGTATTACTTTTTCTGAAACTTTTGTTCTGAATTTAGGGTGCGGCCTGTATCTGCGTAAATACGGTAATTTAACTTAACCTAACCTAACAAAAACTACGTAATACCACTTATAACATCTGTAAAAACATTTTTCATTAATAAACTATATGTCTTAAATCAATAGTTTGCCCAGTACACAATGAGTAGTGATACTTAATATTTAATTTTTTTTATGAAGCTAAATACTAATCAACATAACTTCACCTTGCAGAAATTCTATCATATCTTCATTATTTACAAAGCAACAAAGTCCTGGGAATATTCATGTACAACAATTTTCACTTAGTTCAACTATCTTTCCACTTTTAAAATGCAGTGGTTCTGAAGTTATGGAGACAAAAGCTCTAGATACCAGAATTAAAAGCCTTTAATAAGTGGCCTAAAAAAAGACATGTAATACCTGGTCACTACACAATCACTCTTTGAATCCCAAAAACATACTGTAGAGTGCACCTGTTGTTTTTGAGAAACTTTGTTCAATGATTTGTCGAAACAAATTACAACTTTCTTCCCCTCTAGCATTTAAATCATTTCATCCATGAAATACTCTCACTGTACCTGAAGTTTCTTTGCTGTAACACTAATCTGGAAACATGTGACAAAGTACAGATTTGAAAAAAGCATATGGGCCTACCTTTACAGTGTTTAAACTCACGCCTACTTTGGGTTTTCTGCCTTCAATGTGGCTCATAACGGAATGGCGGCCCCTGTTGCTTAAAGAAAAATTAACATTGCACAAATTGCACCTTGTAGAGTTATCACCAGGAACTCCGTGATTCATTTAATAGTAGTAGGATTGGTTAACCAATAGTCTGTTTCTTCCTGTCATGACTGTTTTTCCTAAATTAATTACATTGTGGAAATAGCACTCTTCGAACACTATTTCCAGATACTGTTAATGCACTTATCACTTTCATATACACACACGAGATCATGTTATGCTGTAACTTTTAAACACACCTTTGTCACTGCACGAGCCAAAAAGTTCAGGCGTGTTCCTCCATTACGCGGTACGGAAGATAAAATACAATTTAAATGTAAATCCACGGACTTCAGATATGTTCAGAAGATATTAACACTCGCACTATAGAAAAAAATATTCGTGCCACGCCAAGTAAACAATTAACAAAAACAACTATTAACGAACATGCCAGCATGCCGCATGGCAAGAATAAAAGCGAACACTAGATCCTATGTTGCAATGTCTGCGCCTTCAATTTCTAGTAGGAAATCTTGGGGGAAAAACACCACAATTGTTTAAAACCCACATTATTAACTATAAATTTATTAAAATTTACGGTATTTTGCAAACATCAAGCAAAAAACACCATAAAAGAGTAAATTTTACCACTGTGAAAACTTACTGTCAGGAAAACCATTGGCCTGGCAACACTGCGGTAACCACTAAAAATTCTAGTACACAATGCAAAAAAAATGTATTTAAGACGAAAAACTGGTATCTCGCGTCAAATCCACTGATGCACACAACTACAATATATCTGTACGAAAATATATTATGGAACTTGAAAATTGATATATGTACCAAGAAAATGGTACGTTGTGTCAATACCATTTGTGGAAATGTTAGTTTACTAAATTTTGAAATTCCAGGTTTTTTTTTAGAGAATTCCCTGACTTTTCCCCGACTTCTCCAGTCGTCTTATATTCCCTAACTTTTCCCGGTTTTCCCAGTGGCTCGCTACCCTGTTATATGCACTCACAGCCCATAAGCCGCTAATTATATGTGCTGTCCTTTTTTACTTTTTTGCATGTATTTTTGACACTTCTAAAATCATCCCGAATTATCCAATTTCCAAATCAGATCATACCGGAATAACAAGGTTCTATTGTACTACTGTACTAATCAACACACACAAGATGTAATCAACCAAAACTCACTTCTTTCTCACATTACAGATATCAAAGATTAAAAAAAAAAACGACAAACGATAAACGAATGTCGTAGCCCTGGAGGTAGGAATACATGCTCTAAGTATCTACCATTGATGTCCTATTTAATTTTGAGCAAATACCTCTTTTGCTGTTACAAATTTCTTAAAAGCTATGCAAATCTTAAATAATTAGTTTTCAAACTCAAATTCAATTACATTTATGTGCGTTTTTTTTCTTTTCTTGGCAAGTGCATGTGAGGGAGTGCGTATGTGTATGTGCGTGAGTGCATGTGAGAATGTGTGTGTGTGTAAGTACGTGTGAGTATGCTTGTGTGAGAGTGTGTGAGTATGTGTGTGCGAAAGTGTGCGTGTGGGAGAGTGTGTGTGTACGTACGGTGAATAAAAATTGCCAATTTCGGTGCATACCATCTTTGCCGTCATTTAAGACAACTATTTTTACATATTTATGGCCTTCAAAAATTGCTACTCATCTCGTATAAAGGTGTAAAAAATTTTTGGTAACCTAAATATTATTTGAAAGTTAAGCTATAAGCTGTGGAGTTGCATGATGTTTCAAGGATTGCGTTTTCCATCATAAACGAAAATAAGTGCCATGTTTTTTGATCAAATTTACGGTACGAAATTTTGACGAGTCATATTTGTGACATAGGCCATTTTTACCTCAGAGTGAAACGGGCGTCACTTGGCGATCACAACTGGAGCAGAGCAATCTAGGATCTAGGTACCGCATGCCTAGATCCTTTGTCTCGCCAGCACATTACTCTCAGGTGGAGAAAACGAGGATCTAGGTACCATACCACACAATGTATCTAGTGCTTGCTGGCAGGCGACAACAGCGCACAGGAATGTGATGGCCTTGCAAGAAGCTGCTGCAGCCCAATATTGCCATATAGCTCGTGGCAGGCCTCAGTCCGGCGTTGCCAAGTAGCGCACTACCGCTGGTAACTGATGATATCACCGGGCACGTGTTACCACAGCAGTGCATTTATTTGGCTGTTGGGCACCCGGAGGGCAGTAGTGGCCCATGTTATTGGCTCATGTGTCTCCTATGATGTTTAAAACGGTAATAAATGTATTAAAAATATTTAAATAAATATTTATGTTTATGGCAAAAGGCAAAAAAAAAATTTTTCTGCCGCCAATCTCAAAATTAATAATTTACTATTTTTCAAGATTTTGTACCATCAAAACCATGACTTGTCTTATGTGCGGGGTCGTCCAATATGCCGACAAATACTGTAAAAATGTTATAAGCAGTGCCAAAATTCCGGGTTAAAATTATGAAGCGGTTTAAATATCTAATAAAATCTATGAAAAAAAATTTGAATTGTAAAATTTTTTTTGTGTAATAAAATCATAATGAATATATTAAGCAACCAGTTTTGGACTCCTCATTAATTTTTATTTGTACAATGTATGCCTGGTACTTAATTAAGTAATGCAAATTAAAATTATTTTTTTTTTCCATTACCAGACTACTTATAATATATCCTTTTTTTTGTTAAAAACTATTTAACCTAAACCTTATCTGAGGTATTTTCGTTTTAAAAATTGCCTTGTCCCTTTCAATATGCACAAAACTTAAATTTTTTATTGCAAAAACATGTTGTTCAATTCAGTTAATTTGTCAGAAGTACCTCCCCAAAAAGACCAACTGCTTGTATTTAATCAATGATGGAATAGCTAAAAAATATATTACCCCACATTTTAGCCATTTAAATTTGTGTTCCTACTCTTTGCGACACACAGCAACTTCATGGAGGCCTCAAAGTGGTGCAACACTTACAAAATAGCGACGAAAGTGACCATTCTAGTACAAAAAGTGACGTGAACCTAAAAGTAATTAAAGGTGACAAAATAACACCATAGGCATTTACGGAGACGTAGTCGGTATAATGTACTCTGTATTATCTGCTCTCTCTACCTGCCATGTTTGCAAAACACCTGATACAGATTCTCAGCTAAAGAATTCTGTGGGTTTTCTATATATAACTATATGTTGGCACAATGGGCACAAGTGGCGTAGTTTCTTAAAAAAAAAAAAAATGGTATTTCCTTACGCATTACAGCACATTTGAAGTGTGTGGTAGGCAGCGACATCCTGTTGGTCCAGGATTCAAGCTGCTGATTTACATAAGGTGTCTAGAGTAACTTAAGAGAACCAGTATCATATAAAAAACTTTAAGTGAAGACAAATTCAAACACAATTGCCTGAATGTTATATTCTGAAAATTAGTAAATAAAATGTATATACTGAAACACTGATGCTATACACTGAACAACAACAAAACATTTTTAATTCAAAGTTGAGGTACTACATTTTCTGGTAAATATTAAGAATAACTACTCATTGCATACCTACTAAACTACATACTGATTTTATAGTAATTGTTTATTAATGAAAAATGTTTCTATAGATGCTAAAAGTAGTATTATGTAAAGAAAATTAAATTTTCCTTACTTTTAAATTTTACGTTTTTTATTGTGTTAGGTTATGTTAGTTAAAGTTATGTTATTTTAGCCTTAATTTTTTTCCCATTTTCGCTGGGTAACGTAATCTAACCTTACATACACAATCTAACCTAACAAAAAAATGAAAAACTTAAAGGTAAAATAACCAAGCCTAGCCAACATACCTAACCTTAATTTAACCAAAAACGGAACATTTCAAAGACAGCGAACTACAATTATCGTTACTTACAACTTTCAAACTTCTACAGAAAAATTTTTCATCAATAAACTATGTCTTCAAAATCAATAGCTTGGTCAGTATACTATGAACTCTACTTTGTCCTCTTTCTTCAGACACGCGCACGCACGCGCACACACACACACACTCGAACTCTAGCGCCTTGCACAAGCTGACAGGAAGACTCAAGATCAGCGGAACATTGCCAAGCGCAATAACTGATCAAATCCAGGGCTGTACAAATCCACACTGCGCTACTTGAGGCTTATATTCCGCAAAAAGTACAGAAGGGTTTATCAAAATAACTTTGAATTACTAGGACTTGATTGCTGTCTGGGTCAGAAAAAGAGCTTTGAATTACAAATTAATCGTATTTTGAATTAACTAATCTCCTAAGCATGCAAAATCTTATCCTTCCGTTCGGTACCGAACGATGGCTTCGATTTATATAGCATTTTGAATTAACGGAGTTCAAATTAACGAGGTTTTACTGTATCATGGGAACTATGTTCTATAGATTAAGGTCTCCCGAAACACAGGAGCAGTGTGGAGACAAGTCAAGTTTCTTCAGTCGAGGTGGTCAGAATGCCGGTAAAAGTGACGTGCGACAGTAGGTGTGGTGATGTTATTTAGTTCAGTACGTCACCAGGAGATGGCACGCGGATGCCCAAAATGGCCAATGAAAGCACAAACAAGCAGTGGTGCACGGGATGAAGCGCCAAAGACACTGTCCAAACATGACTATTTTATGTCCACGGCCAAGCTAAACGGCAGGCTTACACAATTTTAACTTACACAAGGACGCATGTAGTGCGACAGCTCTACCACTGTGAGAAAGGGGACTACAAACACGTACGGTATTTCCTGTGGCTTGTATTACAAGGATGATAGCAGTCACTGTTTTTAAACATGGCAGTAAGGCGGCAGGTGTTTGCTTGCCTGGACTAGGACGTGAAAATAAAATGTAATAAGTTTAGCAGAAAAAAGTTGCATGAAAATTAATCACAGTACCCTTGAATTACTAATAAAGGTTGAACTCAAGTTAATAAATCACTCTCATATTAAAAATAATAAAACGTGTGCCAGAAAAAATATAAATAAAAATTGCATACAGCTGATACAACGGCACAGGTGGAGTAAGTCGTATGACTAGTTGGTAAATCGATAAAACCTTTAAAAAGGCATGACGAGTACAAGGGAAAAAAAACACACACACAAACAAACACACACACACTACATAAAAAAATAAAAATTAAAATAAAACAGTTACAAAATCTGAGCCCTAAAAAAATGTCTATAGTGTTAAGTGTGGTAGCAAAGAAAAGTATGAGAACTCCAAAAAACACATTGGGACACAATATAGATTCAAATGAATAAAATTCACAACACAGAATCTTCTAGAAAAGATCTGTACAATACTTTTAAATATTTAAACGAACACTAAAATCCTAATTTAATAAAGATTCATCAAAAAATTTTTTTTTGTAAGCCATTTAAATTCATTGCACGCAGTTTTGACTGCTATGTTCGTTGGTCTCATACATATTTTACTCACCAGACTTTTCCTTTTCCACTGCTAGCAATTTCTTCTTCAATACACTCTTCGGAGTTGCCACAGGCGTTGGAACAGACAAAGATTCCTAAAAGAAAACATTTTTGTAGGCTCTTAGTACCATTAAATTCATGTGTTAAAATGTACAAATATGTAATTTTTTGGGTTACAAAACATTGAAAACAGACACAAATGCAAACGGAATTTATTGGAAAGTGGGGGGGGGGGGGGGGGAAATAGAAATGTCTTACCAGTTGTTGTTCACACAACAAATGCACATACACAAGAGCCCATTTAAAACACCCCTATCTCTCTTTTTTACACTTTCATGTATTTTACAACCATTCTTCCAGGTCTCTTGAGAAACGTAAAAAAAGTGTTCAACATTAAGACAAAACTTTTATGGAACATGAAAACACTAATTTATAATATAATTTTCAACCTATAGTCAATTTTCTAGGCCAGTGACTGTACTCTGGTGGGAAAAAATAATTAAATGTTCATACCTGCCATTTCACAAACAGGTTTATAGCAAAATCAATTGTGAAATTCACATCTCAGGGAGAAATTCAAGTCTCTGCACAAAATTTACGTCTTAGCTAAAATCAAAGGAATTTCACAAAAATGGCACATCACTTTCCGAAAATTAAGTATCAATTTACTAAAAAATTAAAAATAATTTGTATATATAAATGTAGAAAATACTATCCCTAAATAACTTCATACAGGTACCTATTTGTAGAAACAATGGAGATAATACCTACAGTAGTGTCTCGTTATAGCAAAATGTCACGGTTCTGGGTTCGAATTTCGCTATAGCCGAATTTGACCGATTCTGACACCTAAAACCAAAAATTGCATTAAAACTGTCTTTAATACTGTTATGTTGGTTAATTGTCGGGTTTTAAAATTTTTTTTAGGATGATTTTTTTGTTAAGATATAAAGTCGCGCTGATCGGATTTTAGATCTTCAGTGAAGTTGAGTGACGTTTTGTTTTAATGTTGCTGCGCGTGCTAGGTTGAGCAAGACTTTCTTTAGACTTTTCAGCTTTTTTCTTTTGTTTCTTTTCTCTCGGTTGTTATATTTTTCTCGCTAACGAGTCCTAGTGCGGTCACTGGCCGTGACTGGCTTCTGGCGTGGAAGAGCTGGGAAGCGGAGGGAGGAGGAGGGAGACGCAGCGCCGACTGTCGACTTGGGTGGCCGGTGGGCTGTGGGGCGGTGGGAGGAGGAGGTCTATGTGCACCCCTCTCCCTTCTTCTACCGCTCGTGCCGCTTGGCATCTGGTCGTTAACTCCTGACTGTGGTCCCACCTCCCTCCCCCTTCCTCTTACCGGGTAGCTGCAACTACAGTTTTAGTGTACGACACTGAGAGGAAGTAAATGGTTATTGGCTGGCATGGACAGTCAGGAGGGGTGTTATCTATTTTTAGCCATGTGTTTCTTACAGTACAGCACTCACCAACGTGGTGGTACCATTTTGGTTTAGTATCAAAAAAGGAACAAAATTTGACGTAGAAGTTACATATTTACCTCAGCTGACTAGGTTACGTCGGTGCAGTACCACTTTTCTCTTAATAGTGCCATATACATCACTATTGGAGGGGGGGGGGGTTCGAATGCGGGTGCCCTTAAATGAAGAAGTAGAGGGAAATAGAGTCAAATTCCATGATCATAAGAGGTTTTACTAAAAATAAAAGCTTCGAACAGGCTTGTTACATCTCTGCACAAACGAGTGCCACGTGGGCGCACATGTGCCCTATGCTTGAAATTACACCAAATTCATTACAAAATTAACTTCCCGGTCAAACCTTCCTTATAGGTCAAGGGATTGAAGTCAAGATTTAGCTCAAAGGCTTTACATATCTCGATTGATCCAGCCAGAGTCAGTCAGTTTATTAGCGCACGAGGGTCCTCTGCCTATCACCATTTTAACCACTTCATAGCTACACACAACCAGCATGATCCAAGTCAAAAAAACAAGTAGAAAGTTTTCAACTGACGGAACGCACCCAGCGCCTCTGATGCCAGGAACAGCCGAGTCCCCTCTGGATCAATCGCTAAAAATCAATATTTATTTACTGAACCAACAAATCTAAGATAAGTTTACGTGCACTTGCCCGTCATTAATAAACATAACAATACAAAAATAACAATCATAAATTTCACTCTTAATTCATTTTTTATCACTCACAAAATTACACTTTATCAGCAAATAAGCAGAAAGAATACATCCTATTTTAGCAGAAGTGTCTCGGCCGGTAAATAACCCAAATACTTAAGTTACAAAATGTCATATCTGCAATGAACAAAACTGGTGTTATGAAGAGAAAACAACTGAAGAACATTTTAATATGAAATGTGATTATTTTATTGGATGGGGTTATTGCGTTCACGCAGGGGCACAGTCCATGCTACATTAATGTTTATTTGCTTCAGAATTTGATTCCAACACACTGATGATGTAGGGTGTTGGCTTGCACACAAGTCATTTTCTGGCTGGATGAGCCAGGCACCGAGCTTGGTATCGCAGCACACGCACCAGCAATCACCCCATATGCACGTCAGAGGTTGTTTATGAACATTGCCAACGAAACCCTGGTCCTTATTACGACTCTAATTTAATGTAACTTTAAAATACAGGAAACTCATTAATCAAATAATACACTTTAGGCGAAGCACTCAGTTAATACTTAGGTAAAAGAAAAAAAAAGAGAAATTAAGAAAGGGTGGGTGGAGCAACGCGGATGAGCAAAAGTAGAAAAACTATATATTTTTAGCAGATTCCCCTTAATTTTTAACTTTTTCCAAATGGAATTTTTCATGGCTCCTCAAAATAAAAGTTGTAAAAATGGGATGGTCGTAATAAACGGAGTTGTAACAATCAGATTTTATTGTACAAAACTTCCTGTTACTAACCACACCTTAAATTCTCATAATTATGTAACTAAACACTTCAGGCAAGTAACCCTTAAGTTAAAAACCTAACTAGAGGCGTCATGCTTGAAGTTGAGTATTTTGATAACTACCATATTCACCCATGTACCCCAGGGACCTTTATTCCAAAATTTGGAACAAAAAATGGGGGTGCGCAACTTACAAACATGCCGTATTCGCCCATGTACCCAACGCACCCGTGTAAGCAGCGCACCCCTTTTTTCAATGACAAATTTGGGGGAAAATATTTTTAAAAAAATAAATTTTTTGGGATAGAAAAATTTTATTACTGTACTTGCCGGCATATAGGACGACCCCGCATATAAGACGAGTCATGGTTTTGAAGGTACAAAATCTTGAAAAAACGTAAATTACTAATTTTGAAATTCCCAACAGAAAAATATTTTTTTCCTTTGTCAGAAACATTAAAAATTCTGTTTAAATATTTTCAATGTATTTATTACCGTCATATAAACATCACAGTAGACAGATAAACGAATAACATTGACTACTACTGCTCTCCGTGCGCCCAAAGGCAAGGAAATGCACGGCCGCGGCCGGCGATGTGTCAATTGCAGGCAGGTGTGCGCGACTTGACAACACCGGACTGAGGCACGCCGCGCACTACATGGCAACGCAGCGCTACAACAGCTGCTTGCAAGGTCGTCGCATTCCTGAGCGCTTTTGTCTGCCAGCCTAGGACGAGACAGTTCACACATGAATGTGTGGTACGGTACGTAGATACTCGTTTTTTCCGCCCGAGAGTTGTGCGCTTGCGATACAAAGGATGTAAGCATGCGGACCTAGATCCTCGTTTTCTCCGCCCGAGAGTTGTAGGCCTGCTAGACCTAGTATCTCGGCACACGCTCCTGCTGCATCGATCGCCGCTTCGCTGCGAGGAAGTGTCCCTTATTATTAATGACGCTCATGACAATTTCGTACCGTAAATTTTATTAAAATAATGGAGCACTCATTTTCATTTGTGACGAAAAGCACTATTTCTTGCAACATCATACAACTCCACAGCTTACAGCTTAGCTTTCAAACGATTTTTAGGTTACCAAAAAATTTTTGCATCTTCATAATATAAGACGAGTAGCAATTTTTGAAGGCCAAAAATATGTAAAAACAGTCGTCTTATATGCCGGCAAATACGGTATTGGGCAAAACAATCAAACAAACCAAAATTGTGCTCACCTACTATATTTATTTGTATATAGCAGTCACTTCTTTAAAATAAATCAATGCTTCATAAATGGGGTGGATGTTAAAGCACGGAACTGAGTTTGCCGCAAT
>PNEQ01056290.1:59252-80773 GCA_003012365.1 Medauroidea extradentata
GTGTCTGTGTGTGTATGTGGGCGCGCTCGGACACGTGAGTAAGCGAGCGGAAGTTGTCAAGGTCAACTGGTACAGTCGCAGCACAAAAGCAATACAAACACTCCACGTGTATCACCACTTCACGAGACGTTTTCAGTGAATAAAAAAGCTTAGCTCTGCATGTATCACTCACAATAAATACAGCTATGTACAAATGGATCCTGTAGATGAAAAGTCGGGGGAAAAATATAAAGTCTTTGGCATAAATTTAAAAAAATCTTTAAACTGGTACGTCATCATGATCATCATTAGGTACCACCGTCGTCATCGCTGCTGTCCCTATCTATTTCGTCAGGACTGTCCACGGAAACTGCGTCACTCTCCCAAACATTATCATCTTCACTTCCGTTGACCGTATTACTAATGCAGCATTTGCGGAAACTTTTGAGAACAAGATCTTCTGAGATTAGAGCCCACTGTCTTTATCCACCCACAAAGCTGCGCAAGAGACGGTTTCTGCAGTCTGCCTGTAGGAGTGTAGGTGTGCTCCGCACTTGCCATCCATTCCGTATAAAGCCTTTTTAAATGTGCTTTAAACGGCCGGTTTACGCACACATCTAGGGGCTGGAGAATCGAGGTCATGCCACCCGGGATTATTACCTGATCGGTGTTTCCATCCTGTAGACATTTTTTAACATTATCAGTCAGGTGGCCACAATAACTGTCAAGAACCAGCATACTTCTTTGTCACAGTAGGGCTCCTGGCTGGCGTTCCCACACACACTTCAACAGCTCAACTACTAAAGTGTTGTCCATCCAGCCTTTTTCACGCGCCCTTACGAAAATCCCGGCCGGTATTTTCTCATTTTTCAGTATCAATTTGCGCTTGAAAATCACAAAAGGAGGAAGCTTCTTCCCGTCCGCTAGCATTGTAAGCATGAAGGTACACTGCTGCTTTTCATTGCTACCTGTTCTTACTTGCACAGATTTTGAGCCACGTGCCTCAACTATTGTGTCAGACAGCATTTCAAAATAGACGGGGGTCTGATCGGCATTTCCCATTTGCTCCAGTAGGTATGAGTGCTTCTGCCGCAAGCGAATAACGTGACGTTGATACTGAACCAACTTGTCATTACAGGCATCTGGAAGTCGCTGGCAAACAGTAGTTTTCTGTCGCATAGATAAGCCATTCCGTTTGTAGAATCGGTAAATCCAGCTCTTGCTAGCCTTGAACTCAGGATTTACACCCAATTCTCGGGCAATTTTCAAGGCCTCCAATTGACACATGTCAGTAGAAACGGCATATCCAAACTATTGTAATGCAGTTATGTATGCAACTAATCTTTCTTCTACGTGTGGAAATTTAGGTTTTTTCCCTGAAGGCCCTCCTGTTTACATTGCTTTCGTGCAACATGTTTCTCATTTTCCGCCAGTCTCTGATGCACGACTCCGCAATGCCGTACTTACGGCCTACTGCGCGATTTCCTAACTCTTCTGCTTTTTTTATCACCTTCAGTTTCTCTCCCACTGTAAATGAACGCAATCGTTTTGACATTTTTATTGCCCGAACTATCAACGTAAACACTACGATAACTGTACGCTAATCAGTTACACGCAGAGAACACTATCAGCCGCACACGTGAGTTCCTAAGTTATCCGCGATCACTCGTCTAGACATCCACATTCCACCGCCGCACCACCCTCACAGCGTTGCCAAGCCTCCCTCCCGCACGTGTGCACGAACTTCAAACTTAAATTACCCATGTAAGCCGCGTACCCTCATTTTAGGCATTCTAATTCGGGAAAAAAAGGTGTGCGGGGTACATGGGCGAATACGGTAATTTGTATTTGAAGTCTGCGTGCTACGTAGGTAGGTAACTGGCGTGCTCTGAGACTTGACAACAGCGCCAGTGGCTATGCATGCACACACGCATTCAGGCATGCAGGCGGAGGAATGCTGGCGGCGTAATCGATCACTAGTCACGTGTTTAGGCGACATTGTTCTCTACGCGTAGTAGATAAAGTGTTTTCATAGTGACTACATATGGTAATATCTTGGTATTCTTTGAGAAATCAAAATGTCAAAACGACGATTGCGTTCGTTTACAGAGAGTGAGAAGCTAAAAGTAATTACGGAAGCAGAATAAATAGCAAATTGCGCAGTACGTCGTAAGTACATCACTGCGTCGTGGATTAGAGATTGGCGCCAAATGAAACACATGTTACAAGATACCGTAGAGTAACATCAACAGTTCGCAGTAACAAAACATTTTGGTCTACTTTGGCCGGATAATGGTGGTAATTATATTTCACATCGCGCGTATCACTAGTTGCACGCCTCATGTATTTTTTTTTTGTGCTTTTGTTGCTTCGTGTGGACACTCATACAACGTAATGATGTTTGTATTGCATTACTAACTGTTCATTTTGTAGGTTTTTGGACTTGTTTCACATTTTGTTGGCAAGTTCCTAAATGTGATTGTATTCATATTAGTGCCATGTGATCAAACTGTTTTGTGTCCATTACAATTCAGTGTGGCGATAATAAATACCGGTACGTGTAACACGTGGTACATAAAACATTTGGAACATCATAAATTTTGTACATCTAGTATGGGTAAGACGCACATTTAACGCGACCTTTGGCTAATTTTAGCCGCAAATTTGCTTGCTAGTGACTACCGAGAGTCTACAATGTTAACTTTGAATTTTCTTTTTTAAATATTTTTTTTGATAATGAAAAGACATTTTTTCCCAAACTTGTCATTGAAAAAAGGGGGTGCACTGCTAACATGGGTGCGAGGGGTACATGTACGAATACGGTACATCAACAAACCTCTTCCCTTACTCCTTGCTATGCTTTGACTCCCACCCTCCCTCCGAAACATCCAAAGCCAGCAATCTACAGTACTTAGTTTACTAACCACTACTAACTGTTCTACACTAAACAAAGGATGGTATGCTACGGTATAAAATTATGCAATTAAAGCATGAAAAAAAAAAAAATTCAAAATTGTTTTCAATAAGCCAAAGCTGAAACTACAAGTTCATGTTGAAAGCACAATGACCATGAATGACTATAAAAATATTGAACCTAATTGCATCTAAAGGGCATTATTTTGTATTGAGAGAAATATTTATGTTTGGAATAGGTAAGAGGATGATTTTGCAAGACGGGAGAACATGGCAAAGTTGTCACAACAGACAAGGATTAATGGTGCAGGGAAAGAAGGGGAAGGGGGCCAGTTGGATGTGATATCGCGACTGCAACAAACATGTGCTTCAAACGGTCACAAAACTACCCTCAAGTCCCCTTCATATGACTTTGCCATACACGTTTCATGTGATGAAATCATAATTTTTCATGGAATTTTTTTTTTGTTATTTTTGACAGTTCCTCGAAAAGACCTTGTCGTAACTGAATTCTCGCTAATTGTGCGTGAAAATATATGTTAAGTGATTAGTCATTTGGTTTGAGGTGGCTGTGCAAAAGTGTGGTCCCTGTGCCGCGAGAGAGGCTGCAGCAGCCAAATGACTGACAGTGAGAACATGCTAACATTCCTAAATAAATTATCATTTAATTAATATACTAGACCCTAAATTTTACACATACTGACGGTTCCATTTATGACATTCATAAAATCGCTACCCTCGTAAAATCGATTGAGGCCAATTTTGCCCCGCACCCCTTTACCAAATTTTAAAATTTCATTTTTTCCGCAAAGTATACCCAATGGAGTTTCGATTTTCATAGTGTTTTGCGCGAAAATAAGACAAGTTATCACTAAAATATAAATGTATATCACAAGAGTACCCCTTAACGGTAAATATGACCGACCCATGATCTAGAGAAGAAAAAAAAATACAGAAAAAAGAGAACACTGAGCACAGTGTGTCTTCTCACATGTTTGTTTGATTTATTGCATCCGTATGATCTTTATTACGAATACATAGCCTATTGTTTCACACGAAAAATGGCAAATACTAACAGAAGTTTAAATTTACATCAATAGACAGACGTCGTCCGATTAAAATCACACCTACAAACATTCAATATGACCAATCCATGTCACAAAAACGTAAACAACAAGCATGGATGCCTCTCGCGATCGTGTAGACTTGATGTTCTTTGCATTGCACGGAAAAATAATCCTAATAGGGTTTACAACACTCTTGTCGAAAGAAACTAAAATTAGTGTCGCCCGCAACATTTTTCTTTTGGAGGCGGCGAGGATGGTGTACAATCCTTTGCAACACGAAAATAATGATTAAATAAAATCAAGTTGAGTTTGAAGACAAGCCTTTGTGCTGCACCGTGTTCGGTACTTGTGCACTTTTAACGATGACACGCCATGGCAAGAGTAGAGATAATGCAAAAACTGTGCCGTCAACGAGTCCAAACGTAAGTCACTTATACCGTTCTTACCTGTTGGCAAGTCGTGCATAATTTAGACGCTCGCCCTGCTGATGTGTAGTGCTGATAATGCATCCCTCCTCTATTTTTGTCATGCTTTCACTTCGCTTGCAGTCACTCACACACACACTCTGCCACGGCGCAATACTCAAGTCTTAGCAGACCCTCTTGTATCGTCTTTGAAGCTGACAAAAGTAAACGTGCGTCAATCACCTGCATCACGAACAAATTCCATGAAGCCGATGATCTGACCACAACGTCGGTGCCAGAAACCCTACAGCCTGGAGGAGATTGCAACACAAGAAGTTTCCCACTTCACCAGGAAAATTGAATAAACCACTAAAAACTCCCAAAACTCTAAAAATAACATACAAGACATGTGATTATCATTTTCAGTGGTTTGGTGCGGGTAGAGGCGGGAACGAAAAATTCTGTTGTGCACATAATAATAGAGCTTATCTTTACCGGCGTTAGTATACACGTGAAAGTGATGGCTAGGGGAAGGGGAGGGTTTCAGATTGGATGTCTGCAGGATATTTTTCCGCCAAGGAAGTGAGGAGATAGATTGACATTTCCCAGGAAACGCGTTGCAAGTTGTTTCCCACGCTGATATTTGGTAAGGTATGTGGCGGGGAGATGGGGGTTGATCTGCCGGTCGTGAGAAAAGCACGTAACTCTATCTACGAAAAGATTTCGCTTTCTTGTAAAGAAATCAGGGGTAGAGAAACAGTGTAACGTATGTAATACTCACAGGCCGAACGTTGCTCTCCGACGTGCACCATCACATTTTTCAACAGAGTTAACTTTTTTTATTGAAAATTTTTGCTATTTTTTGACGGTTCCCGAGAGTACATTCGTAAAATCGGGGGTCTAGTGTATATAATAAGTTATTTCCTGCTAATAAGTTTACACAATTTTTGGGCAAACTTTCAGGATTTAGAAGGTCAAAATCAGCTTAATTCTGTTATACTGTGAAACCCGCTAAATTGAGGAACGATCCTGGAACCGTAAAACATATTTACAATGGGACTCAACTGAATTTAATTTTAGTTAATGTCTGTATACTTTCAATTCCTAATAAAATAAATATTATATGTGGAGGGTACCCCAGTGCAAGGGTGTTACAACCCGTATACAGATTTATGACTGGTGGTCGTAGGCATCAGCTTGCCCCTGAGAATGACATGGAATGAGACCTTATATTGGAAAGGTGTCAAAATGGTAAGGACGGGGGTTGTCCTTGAAAGATGACATGGAATGAGACTGAGGCAGCATTGGGATGGTATGGGCAGGGATGATGTAAATACCCTAACAAAACCCACTGACCATCAGCATCCTCTGGAATGATTCCCACACTTGAAAATCCGGGGATCGACATGACCATGGATTGAACCTAGAGCGCCTTGATGGAAGCTAGTACTTTGACTAATACACCACTGTGATCCCAAATTCTTAACTGTTAGCTCTACCTCTGTGTTTGAAGATGAAGGTGATACAGTATCCCACGTGACAGTCTTCCTCCGGGATTCCCGCACTAAAACCTGCTGATGCAAACTTGCACTTCTTGCTCTTGGGGTTACCCGGGCTGTAACAAAGAAGCAAAAAATGTCCTGAACAAACACTGACAAGTAAGGTTTTGGATAGCCTAATTAACTAGGTAATTCAGATAAATGTACACTAAATAGAAGTAAACATAAGGTGGCAGAACTTAAGTTTAAAAAGAAAGGAAAACTTGAATACCTTAAAATTCATGGGTAATGAATGTACTGAGGTTAACATTATGCAGCACAGAATATGTATGTACAGTGTACCTATTTTTACATCATGAGTGTATATGTTGAATTTTACTTTTATAGAACACTAGCAGAACTCAGCAGATGTTATCCTGTTAATGTTAGGCAACAGAGTATGAATCCAGTTACAGGCCTACATCTGACATAATGGATATTGCAAAAATATCCTCTGTGTTCATGTACGTATTTTTTTTGACGAATGGTTGAACAGCACAGAAATTGAAAAGCTGCAGCACCATCTACGTGAAAGTTGAAGAATTAAGAGTAAAATAGATATCATAAAAACCTCTTCCATGAAAAAATACACACAGTGCCAGGTTCCGGTGATGGGTCTAACTGTGTCTGAGTTTATCGATCACATATATGCATATAAACAGTATAAATGGATGTTGGTGTATGTGTATGCACACCAACATCCGTTTACTGTATATTTGTATGTGTGTGTGTATGTGTGGGGGGGGGGGGGGGGGTAGGGGAATTTTACTATGGTCAGTGAAATATTTACGGTATGCTAAGTAAAATTTTTAATCAGAGAAATTTTTATTCTTAGGGAATTTTACCATCAAATTTCCAACATACATTACTTTTTACAATACATGTAACTTACTTTGCTAGATTCACTGAAACCACTAGTCCAGTCTGTTTACTGTATTTGCCGGCATATAAGACGACAATTTTTACACATGTTCGGCCCTCAAAAATTGCTACTCGTCCTATATAAGGTTGCAAAAATTCTTGGTAACCAAAATTCATTTGACTGCTAAGCTATAAACTGTGAAGTTGTATGATGTTGCAAGGAATTGCGTTTTTTGTCACAAATGAAAACGAGTGCCTCGTTTATTTTAATAAAATTTACGGTACAAAATTTTGATGAGCGTCATTCATAATAAAGGACACTTCCTCGCATCGAAGCGGCGATCGATGCGAGCGCGTGCCGAGATACTTTGTCTCGCCAGCCTACAACTCTTGAGCGGAAAAAACGAGGATCTAGGTACTGTACCACACATTCATGTGTCTACCGTCTAGTGCTAGGCTGGCAGACAACAGCGCACAGGAATGCGATGACCTTGCAAGCAGCTGTTGTTGCCCGGCATTGCCATGTAGTGCACAGCGTGCCTCTGTCCGGCGTTGCCAAGTCGCGCACACCTGCCGACAAATGGAGATATCGCCGGCCGCCGCCGTACATTTCCTTGGCTCTTGGGCGCGCTGAGGGCAGTAGTAGCCAATGTTACTCGTTTATGTGTCTACTATGATGTTTAAATGATGATAAATGCATTGAAAATATTTAAACTAAATTTTTAATGTTTCTGGCAAAGGAAAAAAATATTTTTCTGTCGAGAATTTCAAAATTAGTAATTAACTTTTTTTTATTCATGATTTTATACCTTCAAAACCATGACTCGTCTTATATGCGGGGTCGTTCTATACGCCGACAAATAAGGTATTATTGGGCGAGAAGTTTTCCAGCCGCTTAACAACAAAGACTTTTAAAAGTCAGTGAGAGAGTAGCAAGATACCTGAGCCAGGATTCAAACCCAGGGCCTCTCATACCATATTTTGGTGCCTAACACACTACACTACGGAGGCCGACAATTATTTTGTGATCTCGAGAAAATAACTTACACTAGAAGCACTACATAACACTGGTGTTAGAAGAAACAGTTCTAACCCGCTGTTTAGTTGCTATGCAATACGCAGGAATCCTGTTTTAATATCCGCACTTATTTTTGCGTGGCTGTAAGTAATTTATATTGCTGCCACAGTCTACGGCAAACGCTAAATGTGCGGGGCTAAATAATGTTACGTTTATGAATGTCCGCGCCATTTGTTCTCTGCAGCAGCTACTGCGTCTCGCATGCAATGCTCTATCTGTTATCCTCGAATGTAACTATTGCACGTCAGTCGCACAACTTTGTTTAGTTTATAAGAAGTTTCAAAGGTCGCAGCATGTGTACTAAGACTTGTAAATAATCGACCAGACAAAAAAAAAATGGGTTCGCTAGGAATTTTATTTGATGTAAATAAACATTAGTAAATAAAAATTATATGTACACAAGAAGTAAGGTTTCTTTCCGTTTTTTATGCTTTTGCTACGATAAATAATAATTTTATTTACTAAAACAATGCCATTTTTCTGGCAAGAACTCTATTAGCGAGATGATGTGACCAACAAACAGGGATGGTTTTTTGCACCTTCGCAAAACTATGTATTCATTTCAAAGTAAAATTAATTTTACAGACATTTGTAAATTTAAACTACAAAACTATTCAAAATGAGGGAATAACTAGATTTTCTTTGTTTCATGCTACAGTTTCTTTTTTTTTCACGCTACTGCCACAAAAACATTGCCCATGAAATAAAAAAAAACTCAAAAGTCACAATTGTGTCGTCATGGCGTCAAAACAATAGCGAATAGCGCTTAGTGAAAAAGAATTGCATTAAATTGTTGCAAACTGGGAATCGAGTAGTGTGATAAGTGGCAGTGAAGATGATCTTTCAGAACCAGAGTGTGATGCATATGCAGATAATATAGAAGTAAACTATTATAGCCTGATACTGACGTGAGTACTCAAAACAATTTTTCAAGCCATATGCCCTATGGTTTTCTGTGGCAAAATGATCATGAATTTTCCAGCTGCCCTAGACTTCAGTAATGACTGTTCAGGAATTACTGACAACATTCGGTTACCAGAAAATCCCAGTGAATTAGGTGATTTCTGGAAAATGTTCGAACCTGAACTGGTTGAGCGTATAGTCTGCAAAACTAATAAATACCATGCGTTTGTCACAAACAACTTTGAAGTAAAGGAACATTCAAAGTTAAATAAATACAGCGACACAACTGTTTCAGAAACGCACATTTTTAGCTATGGTATTTCTAATGACTCACACAAAAAAGAACCACATAAAATACTACTGGTCTACAGATACACTGTGATCTACATCAATGTTTGGGAAAATTATATCCAAGAATCGTATTTTGTTACACCTAAGATTGCTCCATTTTTCTGATAGCCAAAATCAACCAGCTGATGATAGGCTTTACAAAATTAGCACCACAGTTGAATCTATAAAAATTAAATTCAAATCCAGTTTCATGCCAGGTAAAAATTTATGCACTTATGAAAGCATTGTTGTACGGAAAGGCCGCTTGGCTTTCAAACAATACATCCCGACCAAGTGCCACCGGTTTGGGATATAATTATTTGTAACATGCTATTGCGAGACTGGGTACAGTTTGGATTTTTTTTGTATACACTGGAGCTACCACAAACATTGACGAGGATAAAAATCTAGATATTTCTGGGTCGATTGTCAAAACACTCATTGCTCCACATCTGGGACAAGGCCACTCAGTATTCACAGATAACTGGTATACAAGCTCCACACTGTTTCAGCATTTGTATGAAAATAATACCGGGGCTTGCAGCACAATTTCACCAAACATTAGGGCAACCCAAGCTTTGCACAGAAAGTAGCTACAGGCGAGTACGCTGTGTATCATATGCAAACAATGCTAGCTGAAAAGTGGCATGACAGACGTGACGTGTGCATGCTTTCAACGATACACAAACACGAATTCCAGCAGACGGAAAAGAAGAACTTTACTACTGGGGAGTTTGTAAAGAAACCAGCTTCTATTATTGATTACAATAAAAACATGGGTTAAGTCGACAAATCTGACATGCAGATAAGTTTTGTGGACTGTTCACGAAAAACATTGAACTGGTACAAGAAAACATTTTTCCATATTCTCGACATGGTGGTGAACAACTCTTGGATTTTGTACAATCACAAGACTGGCAAGAAAGTGAAATTGTTAGGTTATCTGCTAAATCTAAACAGCTTCTTGAACAGTATAGCACTCCACGTACAGTGAAACTTTCTTAAGAAGTTACCACTTACCAAGTTTTTCCCTTTAATAAGTTTTAATTATTTTTACAATGTCTATGTACACAATAGTAATTAAACCCTTATAAGAAGTTTTCCCAGCTAAGAAGTTAAAATTTTTCAGTTCCTTCAGAAACTCATTAACAGGATTTTACTATATTTCCTCAAATGGTGGACACCCTTCCTCTAAAGGCACTGCTGGAACTCCAGACCCTCTCAGACTGAGCGCCAGGCACTTCCGTGAACCAGTGCCGTCAACTGCAGCTAAGAACACACCTCACAGGCAATGCCACGTGTGCGAACACAGCACCAGAATGCCAAACAAAAGGAAAGACACTTGATGGATGTGCGCAACTTGCAATGTAGGGCTGTGTACTTTTCCATGCTTCAAAGAATTCCATACCCATAAAAATGTCTAAATACATATTGTATTTTTGAAGTACAAAAGTACAGTACGTATGTGTAATTAGAGAAACTGCCCTACTACTGTTATAACAGTTGTTTGTGTGTGATACTGTACTCTTACGTAGTTTATAAAGCCAAACAATTGAAAATAGCATGTATAATGTGTAACAACTTGATAAATAGTATACATACACTGTTAGTACAGCTAAATTTACAAAAAAAATAAGAGTTTTTATTTGAATATCACAAACTAAGACTGGGATGAAAGTTACTTGTAAAAACTGAAAGCATCAGTATATGTAAGTAGTGCAGGTAATGGATAACAACTTGTTATACACTGAAAAAGTATCCGTAGCAAAACATTTATTTACACTAAAAGATAGATATTACGGCTAACATAACAGTGATTTTTGTTACAATGCAATGCAGAAAATGTAAATACCATGTGTAATAACTTCTACTTTGTCAGTAATTAGTTTTATTGCAAAATGTAAGAGCATTTATTTGAATATGAGATACGGTCAACATATAAGTACATATTTTTGTGGGTAAAAATGTAAAACAATAAGAGCATGTGTAAATAGTGCCAGCGATATTGATATACAGTATCATATCATAGCTTCTTATATTTTGTTAGTACCGTAACTGCTTTTGTCAAATTAGAAGGATTTGTTATTTGGATGTTTAATAGTCTTCAGAATATAAAAGTGGTTCTGTAGAAATGGTAAGTGGTATACAGTATATGTAGTGTGACGTATGACTTGATATAAATTGTTAGTAATATTTTTTATCAAAATGTAAGGTTAATTCTTCTAATAAGAAATGGTTAGCTAAAGTTTTTTGTATGTAAATATATGTGTAATGTATGGTAATTTGTGAAGTACTGTAATTGATTAAAATAGTAAATACATTTTTTATATTACATAAAATATTTTCAAAAATTTCTCTCATAACCAAATTTTACAAATGTAAAAAAAAAGTACATAATTAATCTAAATTTTCATAGAAAACTTGGAAATGTTACATAAAATGTGTATTTTTTTTAGAACAATGACTCAAATTCAAAATTAAAATTTTTTTTAACCTTGCTCCCATGTGCAAATCAACATTACAAAGGGCCACAGTATAACAGGAACATATGTTAATCCAAACAGTTGCAAAACTTAAAAAACAGATCTTAAAAGTCACTGTTCCAGGTGAGACATCAGTATTAAAAACACAGAAAACTGGAAAACTCAAGTACGTAATTTTATGATTGATATTTCGCAATATTCTGAACTGGCAAATCACTAACATTACAATATACATACAGTAAAATTATGATTTCCCAGAATTGTTCTAGGCTAATGCTGGGATGGTTGCGTGACATAGGACATGGCCAACGTCTGTTCTTGTACCAAGTTGTGTATCACTGTTTCTAATGACCACGTTGTTGACGAAACATAAAGCCCACTTACCTTACCTTACAGTAACATCCTACTCCACAAAAACTTACCAAAATTTATGTGGCAACTTCACAATAACTTTCTTGAAGAACCATAAAAAATATCTTAAAGGGCAAAATGCAAAATGTTGTAATAGTAGCATGAGACAGCTGTAAAAAAGGCTTATGAACATATATTTCAGTTACCATATTTGTCGGCATATGAACCAACTATTTTTACATATCTTTGGCCTTCAAAAATTGCTACTCATCTTATATAAAGATGTGATAAATTCTGGTAACCTAAAATCTGTTTGAAAGTTAAGCTGTGAGCTGTGGAGTTGCATGATGTTACAAGGATTGCATTTTCTGTCACAAATCAAAACAAGCCACCTTTATTTTTTATCAAATGTACCGTACAAAATTTTTACGAGCAGTATAATAGTGACACAGGCCACTTTTACCTCTCAACGAAGTGTACATTGCTGGGTTATCAATACACCACTGAAGCACATGCCTAGATTTTTTGACTTGCCAGTGGACAGAGAAAAAATTAGGCTCTAGGTACCATCCCATGCAGTCGTGTCTAGTGCTTGGCTGGCAGGCGACAACAGAGCACAGGCATGCAATGACCTTGCAAACAGCAGCTGCAACATAGTGTGGTCTTATAGCATGCAGCGGGCTTCGATACAGCATTGCGAATTAGCGCAAGGTAGTCGGCAACTGATAATGTCCCTGGCCATGCCACGTGTTACAGCCACCGTGCATTTCCTTGGCTATTGGGCACCCGGAGGGCAAAAGCAGTCAATTTAATTGGTTTGTGTGTCTCCTATAATGTTTACATACTGGTAATAAATGCATTAAAAAGTATTTAAAATATTTTACAGGCGCGAATTTAAAAATTATATTTACTTTCTTACAAGATTTTGTACCTTCAAAACCATGACTCGTATTATGTGCAGGGTCATCCTTTACGTCCAAGGTCTGTAGAGGGGAGGTTGGCCCAAGAAGGGGCTTATAGACGAGGGGACTGAGAGGCGAGGGGCAAGGGGCGCGGGTGTGACGTAGCTCACAGCCCTCCGAGTTAGTCCGGCCGCGTCTCTGCTATAACTTTGTTCCTGCCCGCACTGGTAGTGTAGGGTTTTTTTATTGCGCTAGCAGTTTGATTACTTGTCTCCGATTTCCGAATGATGTGCGTAAGAATAAATGGACTGTCAAATTTCCAAACATAACATTATTTTCCCTATGTTCATTTCAAAAGATCTCAAACCCTGCTTATAAAACCACATGTTTGCATTGGGTTCTGTTTCGTTTTCTCTTAATAACTAAGTTAAGTTGTATAGCGGTAATGTTTATTAATTTATAAAGAAGTAACAGGGTGGCTAGCAAAACCTGTAAAAAAAAATTCCCTGACTTTTCCTGGTCAGCTGCTCTTATTTCCCTGACCAACAAAATATCAATAAAATTAACCAGGTTGCATAATCGTGACAAAATTTTTTTTGGGTAAATATTAAGAATCGCTACTCATCGTGTACCAACCAAACTATTGATTTTAGACATACAGTTTATCTATGGAACCTGTTTTAAGGACGTTATAAGTTGTGCTATGTAAAAAACGTTTTGTTAGGTTAAGTTAGGTTAAGTTAGGTTGTTAGGTCAGGTAACAAATTTTAATGTAGGACTACGTCTAATGTCTTTCCTTACGTAAAATTTTTGGTAGGTTGCCTAATTTAGGTCAGGAAACCAAATTTAATGTTTGTAACCTAATTAACTAACACAACTTAAACCAACCCAACCTAACATAAAATGACATAGGACTACTTGTGTCCGTAGAAACAGTTTTCACAATAAACTATATGTCTAAAATCAATAGTTTGGCCAGTAAACGATGAGTAGTGATAATTAATGTTTATCTTTATTTGTGAAGCTGAACACTATTAATAAACATAACTTCACCTTGCAGAAATTATATATCATCTTCATTATTTGCAAAGAAACAAAGTCCTATATACAACAATTTTTACTTATGTCAATTCACTTTCCACTTTTAAAATGCTGTCATTGTGATGGAGAGAAAAGCTCTCGATACCAGAATTAAAATCATGTCTAAAAACAGATGCACTTGATGTTTTTGAGAAACTTTGTTCAATGATTTGTCGAAACAAACTTCAACTTTCTTCCCCTCTAGCAATTAACTCATTTCATCCATGAAATATGATGCAAGATCAAATTGATGTAAAAACCTATCTCATCTCACTGTAACTGAAGTTTCTTTGCTGTGACTCTAATATGGAAACATTGTTGTTTCGCATTGTACAGATTTTAAGGGGGAAAAAAAAGCAACTAGGCCTACCTTCACAGTTAAAACTCCCAGCCTACTTAGGGTTTTCTGCCTTCAATGTGGCTCATAACGGAACGTCTGCCCACGTCGCTTAAAGAAAAAATAACATTGCACGAATTGCACCTTGCAGAGTTATCACCAGGATATTCGCGATTCATTTAATAGTAGTAGGATCGATTGACCATAGTCTCTTTCTTTCTTCCTGTTATGACTGATTTCCCTAAATTAATTACGTTGTGGATATAACACACATTGTGGAAATAAGACGCATTTCCAGATATTTTTAATGCACTAAATCATTTTCATAAACACACACGAGATCACGTTATGCTGTAACTTTTTAACACACCTTTGTCACTACACGAGCCAAAAAGTTCAGGCATGTTTCACCATTATGCGGTACGCAAGGTAAATAAAGTATATTAGGTAGGCCACTCCGGCCCTCTGTTCTGTCATTGGCTGCCCGCGTGTGATGTACCTAGGACGAGACTGAGACGTTCGCCACAAGTATAAAGCTCGGGCGCCGAAAGTACTTTAATACTTAACACGTCAGAAATTGAAAACTATTTAATCTATTGACTTCAAAATTTTTACAGAACATCTATGAACTATCCTGCCAATGATGCCGTATGTTAAATTTGTGTGTGTCAATTAGCTAATTTTTTAAATAATTTTCAACAGTGCCCTGTTTGCTACTGAGGGGGAAAAAAAACGCAGGGAAAAATATAGTAAGTAAGGAACTTTTTTTGTGTTTTTTTGAGATAGATAGGGGGTATCAGAGGACGAAATAAAGAGGAAACTCTATGTTAAATTTTGATACCCTTTTCAAAGAATTTTGTGAGTGGGTTTTCATTTTGTGCCAGGTAGAAGTTGGAGAATATTTCATCTATACGCGGGATACATGAGCGAGCCGACTACAACATACTTCTCTCTCGGTTTATCTGCACAGAATGTATTATGTTAATTGTATATTATGTATTTGTTTTTATGTACACAAAATGTATTATTTCAGTGCAAATATCCCCCGAAAGAAACCATTGGCTCAAATACTTAAATAAATAAATTACAGTTTTCAACAAAACAATTACAGTGATTTTAATGTGTATACTAGTGACGTTTTTCAAAATTTGTCTGTGTTTTACTTTACTTTTCTAAATCCTTGAACTATGGTACAATATTTCTAGTAACGTCGCAAAGAATATGCTATGAATATTATGGAAAACATTATGTTAAAGTCACAGTTAAAAATGTAAAGAATACACTTATAACAGTGTTGGTAACAACTGATGAACACGTGTTATTAAGCTATGAATCCAATGCAGAAAACTCACAATTATCAATAACTTTTAGATTGTTTGCCAATAACATTGTTGCAATAAATGTGTTATTTACTATGTTATGACATGCACGAATAACCCTTTGTATTAATAGTGTTGCTGGTATAATTTCATATCAACATATACAGTTTTGACCCATATGTTATACCACTGCAAAATGTTCAAGAAAATAATGTACAAAAAAAATAAATAATATTATCAACACTCTTGACAATAAATTCAGTAACATGTTTACATAATACGTTATTTTTGCTGGTAAAATGTGTCCTCCATATTGTTGAAATAGAATTGTAAGAAAATGTTATTGAAAGTATTTGAGGTAGTCGTAAGAGTTCACTTCTCAAAACTCGTTGGTAATCATCTTGGCTGAAATTTACAGAACAAACTCTAGAATTATCTTGATTAAATGAGTCTCTTCGCTTACAGCGCGATGCATACAGTCGCCTCAAATCCTATTTTTTTCTAATCTGTTGGATAAAATGTCTGTAGTCTTTGACCCCCAATTAGTACACTATGCCATAGCGAAGTTGACTTATAGTTAAACGTTTTGCTGATTTTTAATACATATAGTCTCGTAATGAGTATGGACGCAAGACTGTGACCCGCAAGTTCATTGCATTCAGCACTACAGCCATCTCAACACTACTGTACATGGCTGGAACCTTCCCCGTTACATCAGCAGCAGGGCGCAACACGAGACGGGAATATACAAAGAGTGTTGGTAACATTATTTTCTCGATCATTTTTGTAATGATAGGGGATACTGTTGATAATAATATTATTTTAATGTCAAAAAGGGACATTTGAATAGGACATAACATAGTAATGAACACATTTTTTTTTGGCATTATTTCTATTTTGCTATTTTATATTTTAACTGTGCTTGAAACATGTATTTCATAATATGAGTAACAAATTTGTTGCAACATTGTTAGAAATGTTGTAACGTAGTGTACGATTTGTTGGTATCTGTGCTGTCAACATTTTGCCATTAACATTGTTTCGTATTATTGTATATAAATAGGATTTAGAAAATAAAAATAAAAAAAAGTCATTGGTGAATACACAGGGTGTCTACCAGATTGTAACAGTAAAATTTAGTGACTTTTTGGTGACTTTTTCTTGAAAACTGTTCAAACAGAATTAATTAATAGTAGATCACGGTAGACAATTTTCATTATGTTTCCTCCAACATAGAGCGCGAAGCATGTCCAATTTTAAAATCTGTAATCAATATATATACCTAAATTTAAGTTGTTTTATGATGATGACTATGATAACTAATATACAAACTAATTATTTATTTTACTTGCACAGTGCACGAGAAATACTAGTAATGTAAACATGCACGTTTGACAAATAATTCGACAAGAATCAAACACACGAAAATAATTTTCGTGACTTATACCAAAATATATTTCAAATTAGTGACTATTGTGGGACTTTCGTGACCTTTTTCACAATTCGTGACTTTTTCGGGACTTTCGTGACTTTGGTGACCTAGTAGACACCCTGATACATTTAAATCACTGTAATTGTTTGGTCGGAACTGTATTTTTTATGTAAGTATTATTTATAACAAACATATAATAAATGATTAAAATTAACATAATAAATGCTGTGCAGATAAACCGAGAGAGAAGTATGTTGTGGTCAGTTCGCCTATATATCTCGCGTACAGGTGAAATATTCTCCAACTTCTACCTGGCACAAAACGAAAACCCATTGATGTAATTCTTTAAAAAAGGTATCAAAATTTAACATAGTTTTCTCTTCAATTCGTTCACTGATATCCCCCATCTATCTCAAAAAACAACAAAGTTCCACGCTTACTATATTTTGCCCTGCATTTTTTCTCCTCTATAGCGAACAGGACACTGTTGAATATTATTTTAAAAAGTATGGACACAGAAATTTAACATTCAGTATCATTGGTAGGATAGTTTATAGACATACTGTAAAAATTTCAAAGTCAATAGACTTAACAGTTTTCTATTTCTAATGTGTTTAGTGTAACAGATTTTTAGGCCCGCAAGCTTGTACGCAACATACTGTGGCGTGACAACTCCATGTGACGTCAGCAGCAGGAAGTGAAATAAGCGAAGGAAAGCGCGGGAGACGGGAATACACCCCCCTACGCGGTATGGTAGATAAAATACAATTTAAATGTAAATCCACGGACATCAGACATGATGAGAAGATATTAATACTCGCACGAAGCATGGAAAAAAATATTCGCGCCACGCCTAGTAAACAATAAATAACAGACAACGATTACAAACGTATCAGCATGCCGCATGTTAAGAACAAAAGCGTACTGAGAACCCTATGTCGCCAAGTCCACGCCTTCAATTTCTACTACGAACGCTTGGGGAAAAAGACCACAACTGTTTAAAACCCACGTTATTAACTAAAACTTCATTAAAATTTATGACTTTTTGCAAACGGTATGCAAGAAACACTACGAGAGTAATTTTTTACCACTATGGAACTATAAAATTGGTATATGTACCAAGAAAATGGTTGTGTTCACGGAAATGTTCGTTTACCAAGTTTTGAAATTCCAGGTTTTTTTTAGAGAATTCCCTGACTTTTCCCTAACTTCTCCAAAAGTCTTAAATTTTCCCGGTTTTCCCGGTTGCTCGCCACCCTGAGTAAGGAACCCTTACATTAGCTTATATAGTTTGGAGTGCTTCCATAAAATAAATCATTTTTCCCTTACAGACTTGGCAAAGTGATTGTTTTATTTTAAAGTAGTAACTGTACTTGCTAATGCATTCCAGTCATCAGTGGCAATTTTGCTGCACAAATACTGTAAAATATATCTTTGTAATTTTACAAATATAGTACTAATATTTTAACATAAGTTAATGAATTTTATTCCTGCAAGTATAACCAATCAAAAATATACATAAACTACATAAAAAATTATATACACATTACTACTAATTACGTATTGTAAAAGTTTCAAGTTACAATTACTGTGTAGCATAAACTGTAATCTTATTTTTTTTTTTAAATATTATATTTACAATTTGAGTGTAATTCATTATTGCAGCAGTTAAATTATGAACACCCACGTTATTGTAAAAATGCATGCTATCTGCATGTGTTTACATGTAATCACATGTAAATGTACTCATACATGCCTTGATATAATTTTACAAAGCTTCCCGTTTTTTAACTAATGCTTCTGGTTAAGGGGTATTGATCCCTACCACTTTGGATTTATCTGTTTCTTCTCGATAACTTCTGTTCCAGTCGACACATCAAAATTTTTGTCACGACAAGGCACATATACAAACTTAATCGATTTTTTGTAATTGCTGGAACCATAACATATTCATTACTTCGCAGCGAGAAACAGCTAAAAAGAAATAATTGCCTTATTTACGGGAGCGACTACAGAGGCCGCAACATTAACAAAAACAATGCCATATGGATTCCAAAAAGTGAATGAAACAATAAACTATGCCTTGTCAGCGTGAAGAAAGTAAAACAATGTGTCTATTCCCTGATTTATAAGAAAAACAGTAAAACCGATCTGACAGGGATCAATCCACCTTAATTCATATCATTGTTGCACTACTGTATTTTATTTACTTTAGTAATTAATATTTCTTGCTGCTTTTATCACACAAACTTAATGGATTCTTAAAAATCCTAAAGTTTTATCTGATGCATGCAAACTTAAATTATTTTTATCCGAGGGTGTAATTCTACTTAAAACTGACTGTCTTCGCATACAATTATGCTAATCTGCGAAGCATGAAACATATCTGATTTTAAAACTATTGGTATCGATAGGCCCTAAGTATTTATAAGTATACATATTTAACGTGTATTTCAAGCAGTTATACTCATTACTGCTAAATTGCATTCTAAGGTTGTAGTTATTTTTTAAAATTATTCACATTGATACTATTTGTTGGGTTGGTAATATAAATTAATATAATAAAGTTGTAGCCTAGTTAGGAATACGACTATTTTAACGATATGAATGTTTACATAACGAGATAGTTCAAAGGTACACAGTCATTGATTCAGTACAAACATAGCCCTGCTATACATTCACGTATTATAAAATATTGTGGATTTTATTTCTAGTGCTATTGATGTTAAAATTAAAAATACTGGTAGCTTGAAACACAAATGTTGACATTGTTCTTACAGAAATAAATTAAAAACTTTTCCTCAAGAATTATATAAACTCTTTTTTAATCAGTACATTTTCCAATGTGGTACGTAAAACTAAATTAGCAAGAATGTTTATGCAGAAAGGTGAATTGTAAAATTTTGTGTGTTTTTACAATTCAAATTTAAAATATGACCTTAAACCTTAACAGTGGTTGCAAAAAAAGTAAAATGTTTCATGTGTTTTGACAAAGAACTAGTCTCTGTCTTGGTTAGTTAACAATGTTAATGCAAAATAAGAATTTAGTTTACATTTTTATAAATTCCAAAGAAACAGAGTAAATTGCCGAAAAGTGTACACTAGTAGATTAAAAAGAAATATTTTTAATTAAATTACAAAATTAAATTTAATGTAGAATTTTGCCAGTACTTTTAAAAAAAACTTTGGAAATTAATACAACAGTCCTCCTCCACTCAGTCTCCTTACCACGGCTTTGCAGGGAAGTAGTAGTTTTTTCCCCCAGATATGATATACACTAGACCCCCGATTTTACGAACCCTGGATTTAACGAAGGTAGCGATTCTACGAATACAATCTCAGGAACCCTCAAAAAATAACAAAATTATATGTCAAAAAAAATTGTAAGGAATTACGTTGACAATGAATAAAACATACTGTATCTAATTCACTGCATTAAAATATGAATTGTAGAGTTGCAGTTATTAATTGGTAAGACACAATATTAAAAATAAAACAAAAATAGCGAAAATCTGTTAAAAAATGCGGCAGTGACAGTTTGAAAACCGCGCGGCGCCGGCGCCGCCTGTCCCAAGCCAGCCGGCCTGTCTCCAACTACGACGTATTAGGATCTATATTGAGGTCGTACTATAGACGCAAAGTTCCAGCGCATGCGCATATGCTCATTTAACTATAATACAGCCTCCTTCTAGGCTGTTTCACGACGTCTTATATCTCTTTCGTCTCGCGCCGAATGAGTTTACTTTTTTACACGAACCCTATTAATAATAGCGTGATATTTTTATTTATTGCGTTAACACTATACGTACTTAAAACAATTAACTTGGCGCATAATTTGCTTAAACATTGCGTTACTGCGTGTCGTAAAACGTGCGTTTCACAAGTTAGCATGATAATAGCGCTACCTATTAGCCACGTGTAGAAACATTTGTCTCCGGGTATGTCGAACTTGGAAAATAAATAGACGTTCGTGTATTACGAAATCCCGGAACTCCTAATTTATTTTTACCACATATACTGACTGTGAAAGTGATTCTTTTCAATTACTTATACATGTAATTCTCGACGATTTTAGGTAAGAACGTCACAAAATGGCGTTCTTGGAACAACGTTGGTATATGCTACGGTGGCGCTATCTATATTCCATCTTGTGAACGTTCGTACAGTTGGCGCTATCTGTCCGTTCTGCACGCTACTACGTTCTCGTACAATTCATCAACGTCGACGGAATGTTTTTACGTTACGTTACATAAAACTGCGCAATGAATAAATACATCCGCTTATTCCTTCTTTCTTTGGTGAATAATTTACGAGGGCATTTTACTAGTAAGGAATGCCTACTTTTTTTTTTCATTAAACGCTACGCAATTCTGGCTATTCGCTCGTGAGAAGGCACACGACAGCTCGGTATTCTCTTTTTTTTTAGGACAAAGGTCGATCATATCTATTGTTTAGCAGTGTTCTTTTGATCGTAAGACGTCTGCCTATTGATATAAATTTATATTTCAATTATCACTTAGGTTATTTTTCCGTTAAATGCTACA
>PNEQ01056290.1:80873-100038 GCA_003012365.1 Medauroidea extradentata
AATCTCGATTTTCTTATTTTTTTAGGAAAAGGATCGGTCATATATATTGTTTAGCGGTGTTCTTTTGATCATAAGACGTCTGCCTATTGATATTAATTTATATTTCAACTATCACTTGCGTTATTTTTCCGTTAAATGCTACGGGAGTCGGGCAATTCGCTCGAGAGAAGACACTCGGAATCTCGATTTTCTCATTTTTGGGGACAAGGGTCGGTCATATCTACCGCTCAACAGTGTGACGTCTGGCTACTGATATCAATTTATATTTACTTTATTACGTTAATTAATTTCCCGCAAAACGTTACGGAAGTCGGGGCCTAGAGACACTTTGCAGAAAAAATGCAATTTTAAAATTTTCCGTATTAGGTCGGGAGATTGGGTAGGAAGGGGGGGGGCCAAAATAAGCCGCTATCGAATTTACGAAGGTAGCGATTTTACGAATGCGATGAGAGGAACCGTGAGTATTCGTAAAATCGGGGGTCTAGTGTAATTGACATGTGAAATTTAACTACTGCCGTTTGCCAGGTGTTCAGTTACGTCTTGATGGAGGGGGGGATGGGGTGTATTCCTGATTACTAGTAAACAAGTTACTAAAATTACAGATATGATGCTTCTGTAGTTTCCCTTATCTTAAAACTGTAAAGTTTTCTTGTCTGCCTTCTTTCCACAGTCCTACACCTTGATAGTAAGTGAATGTTCAGAATGAATTAGACAGGCCAATTCTCCGTTTTTTCTCCTTATTTTATTGACCTGATATAAGTTACTATATATTATTTAGCCGCCACAGGTTTAGTATAATTTCACAATGATTTTAAAGAATTTTTTACGATTTTTCCATTTACCAATATTTTTGGAAATTTTAGAACCTTAGTTACAGTAAACTATACAATTAAAATTACTAGTAAAATAATAGCAGTGTGCTACGCAAATAATCCCACATAGCACCACTAACTTATACGAAACACATGAAAATTTAATTCAGTCTTTACAACAATTTTATTGCTTCATGCAATTGCTTATTTTAAAACCAACGGCCGCCACTAACAATGGTTGTTAGAGGAGTATAGTTCTCTTTTTAAGGCCATGCTCAATTGTTTCTACTGTTTTTGAGATAATTATTATTTTAAGTTTAAACTAGAGCACATATAAAAATCTGGTTGGCAGTATTGTTTAAAAATTATTTTTGGCTAGATAGCTAATTTTTTTCGAAACAAGAAATAATATGGCTTCACCTAAAAAGTCAAGTAACTAAATTTTGTTAGTTACATAATTAGTTTAAACCATGCCATTTACTGCCTTGGGAAAAAAAATCAGCCAACATGCAGAAGACAATTTTAAACTTAACTGCCAGATATATATTTTTGATATCTGTTCTCATTTAGGCGTAAAAAAAAAATACACTAAAAAAAGTAGAAACAAGGAAGCATGGTGTCCGTAGCGAGGATTATTCTGGTCGTAAGTATGTACATTCAGTTGAAACAATTGGACAATACTCGGATAGTGTTATTCATCAGTAGAGTTTGTGTCAATTGTAAAGTAACAGTAAATCTTGCTAAAACTTTTTCACATTTCAAATAAGTCTTACAAATATAATTGTATTGACATAACAGGATGTTATACTAAAATACTACCAGTATTATGTATGTATGAAACAATTGGCACAGAGTCTAATCATGAATAATACCGTCCAACTGTTTTAATACATTGTTCTAATAAATACTGTTATCTTACATTAAAGTGTGCATAGTTATCGGAGAAACACCAACAGTGTTCAAACATTTTGTTTATGTTTATAGCAGTATTTTATTTGTTCTCACCATTTAACATGGAAAACTATGGGATATATATATATATATATATATATATATATATATATATATATATATATATATATATATATATATATATATATATATACACACCGTATTTACTCGTGCATAATGCGCACTTTTATTCCAAAACAACTGATAAAAATTCAGGGGTGCGCACTATAGATGGAAAATAGAAAAAAAAAAATATGTGGAAAAAAGGTCGTCACAGAGGGAAGGGAAGAGGGGGGTCGGAGTTGTAAACTGGCGGGTGTCAAGCGTGGGAAGCAGAGAGAGAAATGTTTCTCAAGGCCTTTTCTTTTTCTCAACCCCCTCCTAACCTCTTCTGACATAACTGTGGCTGCTAAAACTCTTTTTTTTTTCTTGGCAGGAAAGTTCGTGGGTGGGCGGAAGCAATATGAGAAGATAATATTTTGAAGTCTGGTGATAACCAAGGAAAGGAAAGAAAGGAATAAAAAAAGGCACTGTTCTTCCCCCTCCCCCCCAGGAGAGGGAACGGAAGGCAGGGTGGTGGTTGGGGCCCTACAGCTCTCTGCTTGTAGCCACCCCCTGCCGCATTCCTGAGCCTTTCTGTCTTCTCAGTGCCAGTGGGACAGTAAATAAAAAGGCATGTTATCTCGTTTTGGAATTTGGGGGGGGGGGGGGAAACATGATGGAAGCAGCAGACAGGACACAGCACTGAAAGAGAGGGGGGGGGGAGTGTTGTCCAGAGGTGCATGTGAACTTTGGTAGGCTATCTATAGATAGCTGCGGACATGACAAGCCACACCTCCCACCCCTTTTCAGCTCATTCGCTATCTTCCTCCCTGCCTGGCACACTCTGGCCTGTGAGAGTCATCTTTCCTCTCTTATGTTTGTTAGCCACCCTTCCTCCCTCCTGGCCTATTCATTGCAGCCTCCCTTGAGCTCTTCAAGTTTTTTTACTCCTGTGATTTTTTTACATGCTAGCAAGGCACATAAATTTTCTTCCCTGGAACTTGTTGCAAAAATCGTGGTGCGCATTATACATGAGGGTGTACTATACACGAGTATATACGGTATATATACACACACACACACACACACACATTTTTTTTTTTTTTTTGGTGTTTCGATAATAACCAAAAAAATATGGAAAAGCCACTGTAATTATTATTTTTACTGCTATGGAATTACGCCACATAAATTAAAACTGTGCTGTCGATAATTGACCTCATAAACTTATATTCATTATTAAAAGTTTCGTGCTGTTATGTCTTATGGTTCAGTCGTACTGACGAGTTGGGTTTTCCCGTGTATTCGCTTCATGTGTCGCGCGGTCGGGTCAGAGCGAGGCGAGGGCTATGAGCTACGTCACGAGCAGGCAGCCACTGAGCGCGCAACTGGCCTTTGAGCCAACCTCCCCTATATTAACCTTGCTTTACCTCGGCAAATACGGTAATGTAAAATTCCTTATCTCCCCATTGAAAATATAAACACATACTATTTTACAGGTCAGGCCTATATGCAGCATTACGGTCATGGAGATAAGCAAGATAAAAAATTATTTACCATGAAAAATAAAAATTTTAGTGTAATTTTTTGGTTTTAAGAGGGTGATAAACAGCTGCAGGAATTTAAAAATGGTTGTCCAGGGTGGCAACAGAGTTCCTGCCAAAAAATTCCCTGACATTTCCCTGACATTTGCACAGCTGAAATATTTTAATTTAACAAATTCTATTTTTTTTTTTCTGAAAAATATTTGACCAGAAACCACAACCAAATGTAAATTAAATTTGATTTTAATATGCCTTAAATTAAATTGTAACATTACTCACCAAATAATCGCTTGCGATGACATTTAAGAACTCATCACAGGTACAGAATTTGGTGCTGTACTTGTGTTAAAAACATCACTTTCACAAAACAAGTCAAATTTTAAAACAAAGTTCACACAGTTGCACCTATCCTCACAAAAATTGTAAGCCTAATAAAAACCACTGTGTCTGCATACTACCACCACAGCAGTCATTTCATGTACAGTATATATAGGAAGAAACATTTAAACTCTTCAGTCGAAGAATCAAGTTAATTTTGAACAACAATTCATCATATCACTTTGAAATTTTTACTTTATGTTATTTTATCTGTGTAACCAATGTAAAATCATAATATTTAAATGAAGACAGTAAAATGAAAAGGGAGTCGGCACACTATGAAATTTATATCAACCAGAACATTATAATTTTTATGCAGATGAATGCATCAAATTACTGTGTAAAAATGACAAACCGACAATTTAGGTATGTTTTCAACAAAATTCCCTGCACAATGCCTGAATCCCCTGACATTTCCCTGTTTTCCCTGACACATTAAATTTCCCTGACATTTCCCTGCTTTCCCTGCCTGTAGCCACCCTGTTGTCGCTTTGTGAAGATAAGACTGATATCGTGCAGAACCAACCAGTCTGCAGTCATTTACGAAGTAGTTGTGGGTTTTGAGGCAAAAAAGAATATTTTCGGCTCAAATGTATAGTTACAGTGCATCAAGTGAATGCATATAAATAACATACGGGAAAAATGTATTAATTTGATGAACTCCTAGCTACAAAAAAGAGGTTATAGGTAACATTGCAAAAAAATATTTTAATTCGAAGCAATAATTACTTTACTTTCTGACAGTGTCAAATCTGCTCCAAAAGAGCCCTTTTTGTATTTATATTATCACATTTTTATAATAATGTTAAAGAAGTTTAAAAAACAGGCATTCCCAAATGTACCTTTCTTTAATGGCATGCAAAAAATCTCATTGCAGTCAAGCCTCGCTACAGTAAGCCATGGTTCCCGAGAAACCTGTCGTAGCTGTGTTGTTGTACAGTCAAACTACATACCAAATTTAAATCCGTAAAAAAATAGTGCACTTTGCTTTGAGTTGATGTTTAACTGTGGCATAATACAGACATTATAAAAATGGAATAATGATTTTGTTTCGTACGGAAAGTATTTTCTGAAGATATTAACACTCGTTTCCAAAAATGTTAAAAACAGTGATCAGCTGCACCAAAACTACCGGGCCCCATCAAGACAGCGCAAAGTTCAGCAGGGTTTATCGGTTTGCCATTTATCTGCTGAGACACACTGGGTTAAGGTTTCCAGTCAGTGCACAGCATAAATAACCCCCTCGGTGACGGACTATTGCACTGTCGTCGCACAATATCTGATTTTGTCGTCTCGCCTACTTTGCTTTGACCAAAAGTGTAAATTTCGCTTGATCTAGCTCGAGACACATGGCCACAGACCAATACTGTCATGTCATCTCATTCACTGGCCTTGCTGCTCGTCACAGAGGGTATAATCGCTTGGCAGTAAATGTGAGCTACTACTGTCTATCACTGCTGTTATGCAAGCAGCAGGTGAAACAAACTAGGCACAGAGAAGCGTAAGTTATGCGGTGTGCAAAAGGAATGAAGGGGAATGGGGGAAAGAGCCGTGTTGCACAAGCTGAAAGTGTGTTCCAGCTGTCATTTTTAAGTATTTTCTCACAATTTTTTTTTAAAAATGCAACTTATTAGTTATTAAGAGTAACGACTTATATTATTGCTGCATCCTAATGAAGATATTTTAAAATACAACTTCTCACTTTTTTTAAATATATTTTTTTATTTAATTTTAATTTTTTGACAAGGATAGAAAATACTGCTGTAGTTGCATTGTTGTTGTAGCTCAGTGTCATAGTTGCATTCACTTGCTTGACTGCTATTTGCTTTCGCTCTAAAACAGATCGAAATGATGCAGTTTTCGTCCTCTTAAGGGGCTAAATTCAATAAATAACTCGGCGTAGTCAGTGATTATGAACGGTCATTTTCAGACACTACAAGGCCACTCAAAATTGGTGTTCTGTATATGACTAAAACCAAGCAAAAAGTACTTACATGGTGTGCGAGGCACTGGCTGTGCGTTTCTCTCAGATAAAATAACATTATCACTTGTGTCCGGCCTCGTACAAGAATCTTCCTTCTGTTTCTTCCTTGCAGCTATTAAAACAGATAACTCAATTACACACTGATGTCAGGTGAGTAAAAGCTATATCTTACATCTAAAACATAAAACAGAAAAGTGAAATTTAAAAAACAGCCAACTACACCAGGTAACAGTCAGGTGCAACATAAATCGGAAAATGCAGGTGCATTCTGAAAAATGGTACTCTATCCGATGGACAGATCATTCTGGCCTGCCCCAAGAATTAACATGAAGTAATTCATACTGGTGTAACAGCAGTGAAATATTTTAGGAACACTACCAAATATATGCACGTAAAGCTCATACAAAACTGTTTGTATGCCTCACCAAGTTTATGTTTCGTACTTATATAAATGAATAATGAAATTAGTTAAGTGAGAACTTGAAGTCTTGGATATTTATTTCTTTTCGGACAATTCACACATTTCTATTACTTATTATAAATAAGGCAGCATAAGCAATACATATAGCGTATTTATTTCAATGTACTCAAAAGTCAACGTCAGTGACCACACCGGATTAGCCAGATTAGAATTCAAAAATTCTTGTACATTTCCCACATTTTTCTCAGAATTCCCATACAAACAAAATAAAATCACAGAAATATTAAAATAAATGTTATAACGATTCGCCATATGCTCATTTCTCACATGTGCAGTAACTAAAAACAATACAGGGGCTGCAGAGGAAACACTCTTGTACATTGTGTTACAAGGCAACATATGACTGATGTACGCGGCGGATATACGTAGATTACCGTGTGCCTTCAGAGCGGTAGGTCAAAGAACTGCAAAGCATGTTTGATAACACTGTTTCTTTGCATTTCTGTAGTTGTATCTGTGTCTGTTTTGAAAGTGATGTAGCATCTCCAATAGCAGTGTTACTTTATATACTTCCTTGAGGCACTCTTTCAACGGCAGAAAGAAAAAAACATGGTAAAACTTCCTATAATATCCTATTTACAGTCAAACCTCTTTAATACAAACCTGAGGGGACCAAAATTTTGGCTGTTTGTAATAATGAGGTTTGTATTAACAGGTGTTCACTAAAACCTTAAAAAGTTTCTAAAATTTTGGTCACACTGTTTAGCCCCACAAATCAAATCATATTTTCACCACAATGACTTCCTTTTACTTGAGAAATAGTTATTTCATGGTTAAATGCATAAACAAAATTTTTATTAAACATTAAAGTAATTGTTTCATTTCTTGTCCCGTTCCAAAGGGATTAAAAATTGCTTTGTATTAACAAGAACTTTGTATTAACAGGGTTTGTATTAACGAGGTTCCACTGTATATAATTGGAAGAAAACTTATCTGTGGGTACAACCACACTCAACAAACCACTATGTGACATTCTACAAAATAAGCTCCCAAGTACTGAAATTAAAGAGTCATAGTAAAGGGGTGGGAAAAAAAAAAAAAAACACTACCATTGCCAAAACATTTGTTTGTACAACTAAGGTGTCCATACAAACCAACTAGACCAAATTTCGACCACCACTCTCGAAATATATGAATCAATGACAGTGGCCCTTACAGAAAAATAATATTTTTATAACATATTTCTATTGCTAATACATATTTTAAACAAAATGATACCATAACTGCATGTGAACAACAATTACTTAAATCAAAAATAAAGTGAAACCATACCATGGCTGTAGTCGTAAACTACAGTTCACAATACAACATGCCTTGTCCTGTATTTACATTTTCAAGCGAGAAAATATGTTTAGTGTTTATGAAATTTTCACATTAATTTAACATGTAGACATTTTCACTTCAAATACAGTACTCATCTATGTAGATACCTTTATATTGAGAACGAAATGAGAATGAAAAAGGACAATGTTGATAGGTGTCACTGTAATGAATTTTTTAACTTTCTTTTGAATACATAATCAAATATTTCTCATTACAGCAATTCTATATTTGCCAAATGCATTTTAATTTACTTGCAAAATTATGTAACCTGTAAGAATGACTCATTACGTCACAAAGTTACAAGGTTACGGCCGTTTGAAAAGATATCACAGTGAAGTTTGCATGCGTCCAAAACGTGAATCAACGGAGCCAACTGCATGGATGCATAAAAAGTAATAATTAGATCAAATGTAGCTATCATTAGTTGAAAGAGTGTCACATCATATAATGGAAAAAGCACACTCCATTATTCTTCTAATTTTCTTTTCAGTTTCACGAAAATGCCACACGGTACGACAGTACTGACACATCTTGGGAACTTTTGCAAGACCCCGCCCATCCATAAACTATCGGCCAATCACGGGCATCCTTAACCAGTGAAACTTTGCCAATTGGTTAGTTCCAGTGCAAGGATGGGAACACATTTTTTGTTTTATCTAAGGTGCTTACGGAAATTCACAAGGGTAGGTAGGTCAGCCAAAATTTCAAGTTTAAAATGTTCTAAATTATCCTGGATGACATTAACCTGTGTTCAAATTTCAACTGACAGCCTCTTGATCAACTACTCATCTTGAAAAGCATTAGGCGCATTCTTAAAGTTCTTTAAGTGATCAACAAAATACAGTCACATGACTGAGATAACGTACCTTACTCCAGCAGGTAAGTTTTCGAAAACGCCTGTTGTTTTGGTTGTCTGTTTAAATGTTTCTTTTACGCCAAATGGAGACTTATGTCAGCTAACCACTGCTTACCCAGCTTCGAGAGGCTGTCGGGAGGACACTCAAAATGTGTAAATTGTACTCTGGCTGTTTCTATCTAATTAATCTGTACAAGTACTCACAGGATGGTACTTGGAGATAGAAACACACACACATAGGACAAACACATTTCTCCGCGGGCGCGCGGTCACAACGTTTCGCAGACTACATCTGCTTCATCAGGTGAGTGGAGGCACACTTCACTCACCTGATGAAGCAGATGTAGTCTGCGAAACGTTGTGACCGCACGTCCGCGAAGAAATGTGTTCGTCCTATGTGTGTGTGTTTCTATCTGCAAGTACCATCCTGTGAGTACTTGTGCACAACTCTTTCTGTTTTATTTGTAATTAGTAGCCTAGCTGCCTTTCCCGCCATTGTCCTAATTAACCTGTACATTTTTTATAGCCATAGATACCTACCCTCATAAACTTTCGAAAAACCCAAAAATGTGGCACTGCAACTCCACGCGTCTGCGGCACTTTAAAGTGTTGGAATATGCACAGACTCTTGTTTGGTCCGGACGTAGCAGATTGAAAAGGCAAAAGTAGCCTAAGTGGTTCTACCACCTCGGCTACACTATACTATGACCTTGAGAACGCGGAACAACAAACTACACTTATAATGAATAAAACATTCATGGATAATTCCCGGAATTTTTATGAATTATGTACAATTCTCGTACATTTCCCGCTTTTCCCGGTCGCTAGACACCCTGGACCTGTGTCAGTCTCTATATGCCCATAAAACTAACTACAGTGGAATCTCACTATAACAACAACTGTAAATGGCAACAAAAACTGTCTTTATAGCGGATTGTTGTTATATCCAAATAATTTTACATGTATTATGGAGAGATGGTGCATTATAAAGCTGTTGTTATAGGACAGATAATGTTATAAACCATACTCTTTATAACGAGATTTCACTGTATTCTAATGTGAGTCTCCTAGAAAGAGTCATCTGCTGTATGTCTACATGCACTGCTGCTTACATTTAATAATGTGCATCTGGCCATCCTTTCTATAGTCTACACCATATAAGTTTGCCAGATTTTGATATTTCTTTTCTGAGAATGACGCCAAGCAGCTTCACTGTGTGGACCGATTTCTTGGAAACCAGGGTCTCGGTAATAGTGTTTACAGACATTCTACATAGAAGAGAAATGCCAAAAACAGAAATACACTAATCTCAGAAGAAAACAACATAAACAAGCAAACTTATACTGCACAGACTATACCAGTCCACAATTCTCCACAAGAGCCAAGCTGTCCCAAACATTTGGGACTCTCAAACAAAGCACTGTTAATATGTAACTTTACTTTAATTTCTGTCCCTTACTACAATCTTAAGAGCATGGTAGATAATTTATAATTTACGCACGTGTGTGTGTGTGTGTGCATGTGTGTATGCACATGTGTGTGTGTGTGTGTGTGCACGTTCATGTGTGTAATTTATATAAAATATGTATATACGTGCACATATGTACATTAAATCTATTTTTTCTCAGCTCCATCTCTGAAAATGCATTCCCTCTTACATTCTGTTTGGTAATGTTATAAAAACTATTGCATTGCAAATTTTTTCCCTGTAATCCTTCACATAAATTGAAATTGTGCACATTATAAAATATTTTATAACTATAAATTTTTATATTTAATAATTGTTTTTAATGCTGAATATAATTCCTTTAATGTTCCCCATCAACACGTACAACAAAAATTTTTTTCTAAAAAAAAAAAAGCATGAATATAAATATTTATGATAGTGATGCACCAATTACGATTAATTGAAATCGGTGATTATTTCTAATTACCGATTAATCACAACTGAAGATTAATCAAACAATTATTTGACGGCCTAATTTGCCACACATTTTCTAATGAGTGAATTGATACCACGCATAAATAATAATAAGTTTAACCTCACAATTGGGCTTTCGCCCAGTGGCGACAGGGGCGTAATTTGGTGTTACAGGGGGGTGGGGGCTAATCCCCCCCCCCTGGATTTAGAAATTTATGTGTATAAATATATTTTTTTGTATTTTTTAATGTAAATAATGCTAACTTAAGTACATAAAACTGAAGTTTTATTATTAAAGTATCTAATTTATACATGCAACAAGGTCACTGCAGCCAAAAAACAAAATCTTCCCCCACCCCCCTCCTAGAAATACCTGAAATGACGCCCCTGAGTGGCGAGTGGACTCTTCCTCATCCCTACAACGCTTATCTACTAATCAAATAAAAGTAACAAATCATAGTTATTTTTAAATGCACAAAACCACGTAACGTATTTTACAAATGGGGCGAATGTTCACAAATGTAATGCATTAAAAGTCTTAAAGCACGTGTAATTTAGCCCAAAATGGCAGAAAAGTGTATTCGTTTCGACTTTTGACCTTGGTAATAGTGAAAATCGATGTTTCCTGCCTTTGACCAATGAAGTGTACTAATAGAACGAGACAAGTGACGACGGGTCAATAATAGGCAGAAACGGAAAACGCCTGGAAACAAACAAGCGATGTTATCGTCTATCTCAGGTACGCTCTTTGGTCTTAGCCTTGTCTATGAATATTGACAGCCATCTAGGGCATCATTGTATGTTAATTCTTTACGTTATTTAGTAAACTATTGTTTTATGCATTCGTATAAGAAGTTCTAAAGTCATGTGTCCATCAACCAGTTTTGTTGAAAGGCCATGTCAACACGAGAAAAGAAAAGTGAAGTGTGGAAATTTCAGTTTGAGACAATGACATTAGGGCAAAATGTGTGTATTGTGGTAGCTTGATTTCACGTGGTTGCGGTACAAAAATTGTTCAAGCTTCACAACAACAAATATGTGGAACCATGATGCGACTCATCATCCTCGAGAACTGGCACAGAATGCTTCTGTTATGGTGTTGTCAATACCTCTGGGATCTGTGTTCTCAGAAAGACTTTTTTCATCTGCTGGAAACATTCTGGAAGACAAATGGAATAGACTACTTCCTGAAAACTTAAGAAAGCTTGTCTTCTTAAAGAGAAATTTGAGAATATTGAATTACGAGTACTAGGCCAACGTTGTAAATAATGACTCAAATGATGCATTATTTTTTTTAACAGTGCTACAAAAATGTCATGCTTATGAATAAATTGTTTGTATGTACTAATATAAATTTAGCCTGATTTTTTTCCCCAAAAAATATGAATTTTTCAAACCTGCAAATATTTTATGGATTTCGGTAATTGAATCGGTATCTGCCAATTTAGTGTTTCATAATCGAATCGGTAATCGGTAAAGGCCTATCGGTGTACCATTAAATTATGATTAAAAGATTACTAGCTTATTTTCCCCAGGCTCACACAGATATGCATGTTCTTACAACTGCCTCCAGGGTGCACTGACATCATCTTTAATTGGTGGTTTGGTAGCCAATTTAGTTTACAATCATCTATCAAGAGTCTTACAGCAGTTTTATTGTTAAAAATTAGTGTTTTTTTCAGTAAATCACAAAAAAAAAACAGGTCAGAGCTTTTTTATCACATCTTTCCCTCCTGACACAATTTTTAAACTACTGTCACATTACAAGGTTTAAGTTACATCATGGTTTGTATTGTGTGAGCTGTTTCTTGTATAATTTTTCTAACTTGAAAGGTAAATCAGCATGGGAATACAGTAGAGCCCCGATTTAACAAACTTGGGAAAAATGAAAACAGCAAATTAACGAAAGAATTTTTAGGAACCTTCAAAAAATAACAAAAAAATTTATTAAATAACTAAATGACTTTGATAAAATTGAATAATAATTGTAATGTAGGTGTACTAAAAATACTAGTACTGGCTGCAGTACATACTTATTTCTCTGTAGGTAAGCATAAAGCATCAGTCGAGAAAAAGAAATTTTAAAATTCGTTGAAAACTTTGGCTGCGGGAGTGACTTTGAGATAAGCAGAAGCAGGCGCGGTCGAGCGAGCGACGCTGTCTTGCGTAACAAGCGTGCACCTAGATCTTATCCAGCAGCTGGCGAGTGAACGAGCATCTAGGTATCCAGTCTCCACAGCACGGTGGTGGACAGGATAAGAACTAATTCATACATAGTGCTTCGCGCCTCCGTTAGAATGCGCTGCAGTGCAGCGTACTCAACTGCATAATTTTATTACTGTTAGAATGCAGTGGTTTCCGCGTGATTAAGATTTTACTGAAGAGAAAAAGACCAAGGTGGTCAGCTTAGACTTAACCCAAGAAGATGGTGAAATACAAAAAAGTTCCACTACTGACGTGGAAGAGGAAGAAGTACAAAGTGAAGGAGGTTATACTTCTTTTAGAGGGTTTGGAGAAGACGTTTCTGAGGAAGACCAACGGAGGAGGAAACAAAGTGGATTTAGCAAACGTAGAAACCTCAGGAAATCAGCTAACATAAACAGTAAGTGGACGAAATGTAAAAATACCAGCATGGTTCACTGTGTACGAACTAGGCCTTGCAACTACTGATGACGTACCCAGAAATTACAAAGAGGCTACGAATAGGCATGACTCACAATGCTGGGAGGACGCAATTACTGTAAGTCTGAGCTTCAGCAGTTACGTGCTTAATCCTTTATACTTGTTTATTTTGGTTTTTCACCAATTAAATTGTTTAATGTAACTAATTTATGAATTAGTTAGTTATAGTTTAATCTTTTATAGTCGTTTAATTTGATTTAATTATTTTGGTTTTTCACCAATTAAATCATTTAATGACTTTAATACTTGATGGAATATCAAATTAATTAAAAAAATAACACTTGGACAGTTGTACCACAAGTGCCTGAAGAAAAAGAGGTAGTTGGTTCAAAGTGTGTTTTTACAAACAAAGAACTGAAACTGGTGATGCAGAATACAAGGCAAGACTAGTGGCAAAAGGCTTCGAGCAAGAATGTGATGACATCTATAACTTGTATGCTCCTGTGGCAAAACTTAAAACATTTAGAGTATTTATGAGTGTAGCCATCAAGTTGAATTTACCTGTGCAACAAATGGATGTGTGTAGTACATTCCTGAATAGTGAAATTGATGAGAAACTTTACTTGAAATTACCTGAAGGAGTAAATTACGAGTATCATGTTTGTAAACTGAATATCTGTGGCCTCAAAACGGCACCAAAATATTGGAACTGTAAGTTTGACAAAGTTATGACAGCTGTAGGGTTTGTTCGTTCTGACAAAGCTGCCTGTGTGTATTCGAAGTGTAAAGATATCAATAAAACACTTTTGTTAGTGAATGGTGATGATATTTTGTACTTTAGAAATTGTGAAAATGAGTTACAAAATCTTAGAGAAGTGTTGTGTAACACTTTCAAAATGAATGAGATGGATTGTGTCAAAATATTTTTGGGTATTGATGTGAAGCAGGACTTAGTTAACAGTTGTACTACCATTAGTCAAAAACAGTATTTGCAGGACTTGCTACAGTTGTATGGTATGTCTGAATGCAAACCTTTGTCCTTACCCATTGACAAGAATTCCAAGGTTGAATTGCTAACGAAAAAATGTTCAGAAAATGAAAAAATTGAGTCAAAGTGCAGAAAATCAATTCAATCTTTAATGCATGCTGTAATGTGGTCAAGACCTTATCTGTGTGCTGTAGTTACTATCTTAAGTAGATATCAGAGTTTTGCAAGCACCCTTCTGTAGAAATTGCCGTTGAATATTTTAAGATACGTAAAGGGTACATTAGATATGTGCTTAACCTATTATGGGAATAGAAATGATGATGCTGTGGGCTATGTCGATAGTGACTGGGGGAGGTAGTGATGACAGTAAATCCATAACTGGTTGTTGCTTTAAGGTTTTTGGCTGAGTTGTCATCTGGTTGTCTAAAAAGCAGCAATCAGTGGCCTTGTCGTCCACTGAAGCAGAGTTTGTTGCCCTTAGCCAAGCTACCAGTGAGGCATGTTGGTTAACAGACTTGTTGCATGACTTTGAAATGGTAATTGGTCCCATCACTTTATTTGATGACAATCAGTCTAACATAAAGCAGGCACATATGGCCACGGATAACTCTAGAGTCAAGCATCTAAAAATTAAGAAGTGTTTTGTTAAAGAAAAGTTGTCTGAAAACATTATTAGGTTAAGCTATGTAAATACTAGTGATCAACTTGGAGATATTGTTACCAAGCCTCTTGGTGGTGTATTGTTTAACAAGTTCAGGAAGAGGCTGTTTGTTTCTCGAAAATTTATTTTATTGAGGGGAGAGTTTATTGACAGTAAGAATATTTTTGTTGTGTGTTAAGTACTTTATTGATAATGAGTTGATAACACTGAAGAAATGTATGTAGGTAACATCTATGGCGGACGGCAGACTTCGGGAAAGCTATTGTTTGTGAGTAGTAACAAAAGTTGTGAAGCTAAAATATTTCACTGCGTTCCATTATTTATCTTCGTAAAATGACCACAAACACTGCACATCTAACTCTAGCAAGATCAAAGTGCAGCTAGTATTGAAAACAAATTACATTTCTGAGATCTAAAAAATAATCAAAGAAAATCACAAAACATGTTTAATTTTGAATTTTATTATAATCATATACCTTAACTGTTGACATGTTTAGTTGTCAGCTGGAAAGCACATGATGGTGGAAGGATACATAATGATTTTGTTTACGTAATCCTACTTTTTTACGATTTGTCAAATAATAAATGGCATTCTGATGTGGTATGGACTGTAAAATGGACTTAATATAAGATAACCTCTACATTTTCACTTTGGCCTGGACAGAAAAATCATTCTTCCAACAAAATAAATAGGCCAGAGAAATTGAAAAAAATAATTTTTTAAACATAACTATCACTGCATTATGTTAGTCAAGCAGTTGAAATTAGTTTTCTAATCGTCAAGCATAGTTAAAATTAGAAAAAGTCTAGCTGTTGAAAAGTGTTTTGTTGTGGTTTTGAAAACTGATCACTATTTTTACAATATTTACATATGTAGTGCTTAAGAGGCCCATTTTTTTAAACCAGAAAATAAAAAATGTTTGAGGAGCTGTTATACGCATGATAAATTGCATTATAACAATTTTTTGCTCCAAAGACAATGAACCACTGTTATGCTCCCGAGACGAGGAACCACTTTTATGCTCTTGAGACAACTAACAACTTTATGCTCCGGGGAGGAAGTACACTCCTCCCCCGTTTATCCGACTCTGTTTTAACCGAACCTTCTGTAAACCGAACCAGTTTTTTCCGTGTGATACATGCGATAACATGCCATGCAATATGTACGAATATGCAGTGTGAATTAGCATGTGCAGCACGCAATGCAATTGCAGTGTACGGTAGCGAAGCGAGTGGCCCAGCAACCGAACGCTTGAATGGTAATACGGTTAAAGCTGGATTCACAATCACCACTTAGCGTATGCACATACGTATGTGTAAAAGTATAAACACCGAAGACTGTATTCAGAAACATTTAGTTAAACCAGGTTTAAACCTGGTCTAACTATAGATTAACTAGACCACGACTCAACCCCTGACTAATGCCCGGCTGCACAAAGGAAGTTCAGGTATTGATCTAAGATCATTGCCCGATGATCTATAATTAGTGTTGCACAAAACAAGATCAACATTTGGTCCAAGTCATTATGACAGTGATCCTGAACTGTCGATTTTTCGTGGTTCAATAAATGATCCATGATCATAGACATTACCAAATTTATGGTAGCCATATTTGTTGAAATTTTGAAATGTATGTGAATTGATTTATAGATAATTTATGTACGTCAGCGAAGGTAATCAGTACGAAAGAGCTCTGCATCGCAAATGAGAAGTTAACTTAACAAATAATTTCCTAAAAACATTGTGTTATGAACTTGTGTGACTTGTTGGTAGTTAGGTTAGGGTGTTCACGGATATGAGTTAACGGAAAATTTGTATGGAGGTTTCATTTGCCAATACGTACAGATATTGTTTCACTGTTCTCCTCACATACTTAGCATTAAAAGTGGAAGATAACTCATCCCACACCCATTCTTTTTGTCTGAGGTGAAACCATCGTTTTTATTTTGTTTTCGTGAATGTAATGTCTTTCTTCCACTAAATTACTTCTCTTTAAATTTTCCATGCCTTCAACAAAAAAAGCGTTCAAATTCTTTCAAACACACAATTCACATTTACAAACTCAAAATCAATAATGCTAGGCAACCTAACAACTCATAATTTCCGAATCTATATTAAATTATTCCTAAGAAGTAATGATGTCACAATTGTTCTGACCAATAGGCATTAAACATCATTCTGCTGTACAGTTTTGTCAGATGTAACATTTTGCCGAACCACAGTTCTCATGATCCTACATCAAAAACTTGCAGAATACGTTTGTGCAACGTTTGTCACAATAAATCCAAGATCAATTATGATCTAACGTCATAGGATCTTGGATCACAGTATTTTTTGTGCAATCGGGCCTAAGAACTACTAAAATATTGTATTTAGAAGCACTTTTATTGTAACTTTAGACCACATGTTTAGCAGTGACTACATAACTAGTCACAGTTAAAGACATGTAAAAGGTTTGGCAACATCGCAAAACTTCCCATTGCCATGACGATTTGTCAAGCATCGTGTTCTCTTTCTATCGGTTGTTGAATAAGCTATTGTATTTTTGGTTGCGTTGCTTGTGAATTGTTAATATTATTACACGTAGTAGCATTTGCGACAAAATACAGTACGCAGTAACAGAGAAGAATTCGTAACAGAAAAGACAAATTAATTTTGCATTTAAATTGTTTTAGAAATATGTTAATATCTTAAAATATACACACATTACGGTAAAATAAATCCTTAAAAGCAAGATAACTTATATTCATTAAAAAGTTTTCTAGCATTGTTCTGCAAATACAATTAACTCCCAATATATAATTTAAGAAAACTGCATTATCTGCTGATTTATTTTACGTTTTTTGAATTGCCACACTGAAAATACACGTCCTGATAAATTAAACGAAAAATGCCACCATATTCGTTCCAAACCTCGCAAATGTTCAGCTGAAAATTTTCCTAACATAAAATCAGACTGAAACAGATAAATGATCCTACCTGAATTGTTCCTCTGCACAAGCTTAGGTGTATTTGATATTTTAAAGTCATCATCATCTTCAGGACATTTTACTAGGCAGAGACTTGGCTGATGTGTCGAAGTCGATATCTTCAGACGTAAGCCTACTCACTACTTCTTGTTTTACTGGGCACAGGCTTGACCGATGTGTCTACGTTGACATCCTCCTCAGACTCGCTCACTTCTAGGTTATTGTCACTCCCACTACTTCTTCATTCTTCCTCACTGCTGCTGCTGATATTACATGCATACTTCTTTGCTCTTTTAGTCACAGGTTTGGAAGCTGCTGCTTTTGCTTTTCTTGCAGGTCTTGGCCTAAGTTTGAGGTTTTGTTGCTTTTTCTTATTTATTTACTTCAGAACTCTTCTGTAGTGATAACCTTGGCTGTACAGTCAACTTTTCTTCTTTTTTATTGAATTGGAGTAGTTCTTCCTATTTTATCCAGCAACAAATTCTAAAATGATAGTTGCCTGTCAGAGTCATCAGATTGCATGTCCCTGGAACTGTTACTGCAACTAGGTTCGAGGCTCAATTGATCATTTGTTGGTGAGACATTTGGGTGTACAACTATTTCATTACGCCTAGCATTTTGTTCTGCCTCATCCTTATCATTAGTCTGTTTTGTCTGAGCCTTGTCATTAGAGTTTTGTTCAGTCTCTGTTTTGTCATCAGAGTTTAGTTCAGGCACAGTTCCAAAGAGACTTTCAGATGACTCATCTTTCCTGTTGTTGTACCTATGGGGTCTAATCTTTCAACAGGATACTTCCTTCTGTCTGGTGGGAAAATCCCAGTGCTCTGAAATCCTTTCATAATTATTTCAGGTGAAAGAGCGGTATGCCACACTTCACAAAGAAGATCAATAAATTTCGCTTTCTGTACTGGTCTTTGGTTTAATCTCTGCCATTTCGTGATCTTCTTATCCCAGCCCTGTTTCAATGGTCGAAACCCACATTTGGGTGGGTTAGATTACAAGTGGTGTAAGTCACAAAAATCGAAAATGGACTTACACCACTGAAAAATTGCCTGTAGTGAGGTCTACATGTTTACCAAATGGTGTGCGTCCTAGTCTAATACCAAGAACACAGGAAGTGTGGAATTGTTTGGAAACTGAAGGAAATGGCAGAGCGCCTCAGAGACCCAGTGATGTAAGTCCAGTGTCGCCCCATAGAATGCAACAGGAACCATGTCGGGAACAACATTATTCTCATAGCTGTGTTTATTGTATTGTTTCTCTAGGGATTACATTACATGTTGTTGTTTGTAAAACTATAAACGTGAATGTGTAGCAGTGAATAATTTGTTGTGTTCTTCGTGAAGAAACTATGGATGAGACTGTACAAGTTGCAAGGGCGAAGAAGCCAAAACGAGTACGTGAGAACAATAAGCGTCACGTCGCAAAACTGAAAAGGAATAGTGGGAAAGAATACACAGACCGCTCAGGTAAGGTTGTATTACCAAAGATATTTGTAAACAAAGATTGCATGTTGTAATGGTGCTGCTCTTCTCTACGTGTACTTCGCCGTGTTGTTGTCTAGACGTCCCTGTTCGGGGACGCCAGAATGTAATGGTGCCGCTGCTCTGCTCTTGCGTCTACGTCGTGTTGTTGA